>ML840318.1:11629-26032 GCA_009831015.1 Picea engelmannii | reverse complement strand
CTTCTTCAATGGCTGAAAATTTCTCTCAAAGGGGGCATGAGACAAGGACCTACTTGTGTGCTTGTCACCTAGGGTTTTGTTCAGCAAAATCATAAATACATGCAAGAAATTAAACTACAACCATTCATTCAAGAATTTTTGCAAAAAAATTACTTACAATTCACCAAGAAATATTAATGCAAACCCTAGTTGTAACACCTTCCTTCAAGAGAAATGCCAAGACATGCCAAAATAATCCTCCTTCAACAAGTGCGCATCAATAAATCAGCCAATAACCCAAGGGAGGACGCAAATTTCAGACCTCCTTATGGAGTGAGTAAGTTGCGATCTTCTAAAATGAAGGTAAGAATCCCTCATTTATACCCGGAACACAACTTGTTTTTCATGGTTGTTTTTACTTAGTATTTGATGCTTGTAGTTTATCAGAAATAGACTCAACCATCTGGCGACTCCACTTAATTCCAATTTAACTAGGTATTCTACAAGGAGGAACTTAGAAGGCATACTCAACTTCATTCCTGAACCTGAAAAGGTTTATCGAAGGAGGTTAGCCAAAGCCTCTTATCGTAGAGTATTTAGTCATTTAGGAACAGAGTCCATTTCTGATATCCACTTGCTTTTTGCTAGTAATAGTTTTACTTCAGAAATGGCCATATATACTCCATGTGATTTTAGTGCAATAAATAATTATCCACATGTTATTCCGGAAAAAGCAATTGAGAAACTTCCTAGTTTTCAAGGTAATAATGCCATTTCTGCCAAAATGCATGTCAAATCATTCATCAGATGTATAAATAAATGGTGTGTTGCACATGATTATGGAGATGTCAAAATGAAGTTATTTGTTCTATCCTTAGAAGATGATGCTTCAGACTGGTATGAAGACAAGCCAAATAACTCTTTCAAAATCTTGAAGGAGCTCATTGATGCCTTTACTGAAAAGTGGGGGGAGAAGAGAGATCATCGTCATCTTTTGGCGGCCCTTAACACAATGAAGAAAAATGAAAATGAAACCATGGACGAGTTCAACAAAAGGTTCAACGAACTAGTTTCAAGCATGCACACAGATATCAAACCTCCTGAGAGTGCTATCTTGATATACTATATTGAGGCATTTGGTGGTGAGATGAGATATCAACTAAGAGATAAAGAACCCATTGACCTCAAAATAGCTCAAGAAACCGCTATCAAGATTGATAAAAACATGCAAGCATCAGAAAAGTCAAACCTTACAGGATTCACAAGGGGCAGTTCTTCAAGACAGTCAGATCCTAAAGAGAAAGCAACAGTTTCAGATAATAAAGATCCATCCTATGACCCTTTAAAGGCCATAACAGAGATGGTTAAAATAATGGAGGCCACTCACGCTACCCAACTTAGTGCATTGCAAAATAGGTTGATAGCCATGGAGAGGTCCCAAAATCAAAATAACAGATTCCAACCGAGGTCTGGTAATGAAAGATGGCAAAAGAAAACTCCTCAACAAGAACAAAGGCCACCAAATCAGTTAGAGTCTAATAATGTGGTAAATGAGGGCATACCACCCTTTTGTAGAGCATGTGAGGACTTTCATGAAGAGTCCACTTGTCCAGTATTTTGTCAAATTAATGAGCAAGGCCTCCCTCCAACAAACAACTTTGTGGGGAAATCAAGGAGCTCCAACCACATAAATAATTTTGGAAAAACTCACCCTTTGTCAATGGATCATTGGCTTGAAATGCAAGAAAGGTGTGAGCAAACAAATGATGTGGTTGAGGAGTATGATAATGTTACAAAGCTGAATGGACACAAGCCCACAAACGAGAAGATCCTAGAGATGGCCAGACATAAGGGAATAGTCTACCAGAGAAAAGGGAGAGATGGTGCAAGCAAATCTCAAGCAAACTTTCCCAAGGTAACTAATCCTCCTCCAGTTACTGATCTATCTATTAATTTAGGTAGTTGGATTTCGAATGCTAAAATATTGGTTCCAATATCAGACCTTCTGAAAATTCCTTCACAAAAGGAAAAATTACTTAAAGCAATAAATGTTCCTAATGGTAAAGACGTTGCTAATACTAAAGACGTTGCTAAGAGTCAGGAAAAGGAAAAGGAACTACATAAATATCCTCCAATGGTTTTAACTAGCAGAGATAGAACCAAGGAAGAGAATCCCCCTTTCTTTGTGTCTCTAGAAATAAATAACCAATGGTTACATAACTGCATGCATGATTCCGGAGCTTCATCCAACATCATTACTAAAGGAATTATGCAAAGGCTTTCCCTTAAGGTTACAAGGCCCTATCAAAACATATGTGTCATGGATTCCAGGGAAGTTGAAACCCTTGGGATTATCATAGATCTGCTAGTTAAGATAGCTTTCCGCCCAGATTTTGCTTTTGAGATGGGTGTGCTTGTAATTGATGTGCCAGATGCTTGGGGTATGCTTCTCTCAAGAAAATGGGGAGCTCACATGGGTGGTTGCATAAACATGGATTTGTCCTTTGCAATTATCCCATACCCTCCTCCATCAACCGAAATTTTTAGGCTCTTCAGAGAAAAACAAAGGAAATACCATATAGAAGACCCTAAAGAGCAGTTCAATGAGTTTTTATGCCAAACATCTAACATGGGAAATTTCTCTATTTGTTCAAACTTCCTAGCACTAGCTGAGGAAAAATTTAAGGATGAAAAAGAAAGTAATAAAGCTTGGAAGATGAATTTTGATGGTGCACATTCGAGATCAGGAAAAGGGGTTGGGATTGTCCTAGTTTCACAAACAGGAAGGTCTTACAATTTTGCATTTAGATTAGAATTTGATGCAACAAATAATGTGGCTGAGTATGAAACACTTCTACTTGGTCTAGAAATTGCAAAAGATATGGGGATAAAAATAATAAGTGTCAAGGGTGTTTCAGACTTGGTCATTCTCTAGGTTAAGAATAAATTTGCATGTAAAAGTGAAAGATTAAGAAGATACAGAAATGCAATTTGGGATACCATAGAAATGTTTGATGCTATGGGTCTCATTTCAATTCCTAGGGATCAGAACAGTCTAGCTGACAGTTTGGCAGTTGCAGCTTCAACCCTCCAACCTTTAGAGGATTTAATGAAAGGAGAGGGAAAACTAGAAATAATCTTTTGACCTTCAGTTCTAGGCAATGTTGATCATTGGCAAGTCTTCAGAGATGACAAACAAATCCTAAGATTCATTCATAATGTTCAATAATTCTCAGATTTCAATGTCAGTTATAAAGAAGAAGGCAAAGATTATGTTGAAGAGGACAACCCAATAAAGAATCCAGTCCCTAGAGGAATAACGGCTTTAGAAAAGATCTTTGACAGGCATGACATGTACAAAAAAAAAAATAAGTAGTAAAACCTGACAGCTATATAGAAGTAAACATTGGGACAGAGGAGGTCCCAAGACTCATAAAAATCGGAAAGGGTACTTCAGAAAAAGAAAGAAAGGAATTAATAAGTCTTGTCAGCGAGTATAGGAATGTATTTGATTTTACATATGATGAACTCAAATCTTATAAAGATGATGTATTTCAACATACTATTCCACTCAAAGAAGACACAAAACCTTTCCGGAAAAAACTTAGGCGAATAAATCCTAAGTTAGCACCTTTGGTTCAGGCAGAAATTAAAAAGATGTTAGATGCGGGCATCATTGCCCCAACAAGGCATTCTTCATGGTGTTCTAACTTGGTAGTAGTTAGAAAGAAAAACGGGGGAATAAGGCTATGCATCGATTTTAGAAATCTAAATCTTGCATGCATTAAGGATAATTACCCCTTGCCCAACATGGAAACTCTATTGCAAAGAGTTACTGGGTCAAAAATAATGTCTATGTTAGATGGTTTCTCTGGATACAATCAAGTGTTGGTAAGGAAAGAAGATCAAAATAAGACAACTTTCACCACACCATGGGGTACCTTTGAGTACCTTAGAATGCCCTTTGGATTATTAAATGCAGGGGCCACATTTCAGAGAGCCATGGATTTTGCTTTCCATGAATTGATGGGCAAAATCATTGAGATATAGCAGGATGATTTGACTGTGTTTTCAAAAGAAAGATCTGATCATATAAGTCATCTCAGACAAGTGTTTGAAAGATGCTGAAAGTATGGCATCTCCTTGAATCCGGCCAAGTCAATCTTGGGAGTTGATGAAGGTAAGTTGTTGGGTCATATCATAACAAAAGATGGGGTGAAAATGGACCCAGAAAGGGTGCAAGCCATACAAGGAATCCCTTTACCCCAAACCAAGAAAGCCCTACAATCCTTCCTTGGTTAAATTAACTTTGTAAGAAGGTTCATCCCAAACTTGGCCGAAACTATGAAACCTATCCAAAGACTTTTAAAGAAGGATGTCAAGTTTGAATGAACAAAAGAAGGAAGAAGAGATTTCAAAAGTATTAAGGACGCAATTGGTAAATCTCTTGTACTAATTAGTCCAAACTATGCTAAAGACTTTCAAATTTTCTTCTTTGCTTCTGAGGATACTATAGCAGGGGTGTTGCTCCAAAAGAATGACGAGGATCAGGAGCAACCCATTGCTTTCATGAGTAAGGCATTGCAGAATTCAGAGTTTGATTATACAACTATGGAAAAGCAAGCATATGCTTTGGTCAAGTCCCTTAAGTATTTTTGAGTTTACATAGGATATTCAAGAGTTGTGGGGTATGTACCTCACCCGGGAGTAAAAGATATCCTTGGACAACAAGACTGCTTGGGGGTCAGAGGAAAATGGGTTTCGAAAATACAAGAGTATGATCTAGAGATAAAACCCACCAAATTAATCAAAGGTCAAGAATTAGCTCAAATGCTAACTGAAGGTAATGAACAAGCTTTGAACCTAGTCTGCCAAAACAACCAATCTAGGCCAGCTTTATCTCCAGAACTTCAAAAGTTAGAACAACACGAATGGTATGCTGATATCATTTTCTTCCTTTCTAATCTCACATGCCCTAGTCACTTAATTGGTCACAAAAGAAGAGCATTGAGATTAAAGGCAGCTAAGTATTGTATTATTTAGGAAGGATTGGGGTGGAGGAACTCCGATGGGGTAATACTTAGATGTGTTGATGAGCTTGAGTCCAAAAGACTCTTGGTTGATTTTCATTCTGGATTTTGTGGTGGGCATTTTGCAGCCAAAACCACTGCCCACAAAATCCTCAGTGCAGGTTACTATTGGCCTACTATATTTTTAGATGTGCACAAAATGGCTAGGGGTTGTCAGCAGTGTCAGTTGTTTACTGGGAAGCAGAAGCTAGCAACCTTACCATTACAGCCAGTAGTAGTGGAAGCCCCTTTTCAGCAATAGGGGCTTGATTTCATTGGTCAGTTTAAACTTGAATGGCTATACTTGGATAATCATGGCAACTGATTATTTTACAAAGTGGGTAGAGGCTATACCCACCAAGTCACCAACCGATAAAGTGGTCATGGACTTTCTTGAAGACATAATTATCACTAGATTTGGTGTGCCAGCAAAAATAACTATTGATAATGTCAAGGCCTTTAGTTCCACAGAACTATCCTCATTCTATTTTAAATACGGCATTATATTATCCCACTCATCGAATTATTATCCCCAAGGCAATGGTCTTGCTGAGTCTAGCAACAAGAAGTTAATGACAATTCTTAAGAAAATTGTTAGGGATAACAAGAGGTCATGGGATAATAAGATCAAGTCTGCACTTTGGGCTGACAGGATCACAAAGAAGAGTTCAACAGGAAAGAGTCCCTTTGAGTTGGTTTACGGTCTTGATGTCACTTTGCCAGTTCATCTGAAGCTTCCAGTGTATCAATTTGTCCAGAAGTATGGTTTAGACAAGAATTTTCATCAGAACAAGATTGATCGGATAATTGAGGTGGATGAAAATAGAAGAAAAGCCCTAGATCAAAGTATAAAAAATCAAGAAAAAATAAAGAAGACTTTTGATAAGTCCTCAAGACAAACGGATTTCGAAGCAGGTGATACAGTCCTCCTATGGGACAAATGGAAAGAGAAACTAGGAAGCCACGACAAATTTGACAGTCTATGGGCATGGCCATATATTATTCAAGATGTAGCTGGAAAGAACTCCTTTATCCTAGGTAGATTGGACGGTGAGAAGTTGCCAACACCAATAAATGGTCAACTTCTCAAACTCTTCTTCAACGAAGTCATCTGATGTCCATGGGGCATCTGTTGTATCATATTCTCTAAACCCTATCCTCTGTACTTTAAATTTATTTATTTCCTGTACATAGTTTATTTTTGTATATAGTTTAATTTTGTAAATTTGGTACATAGTTTATTTTTTCAAAATTTGTATATATACATGTATATTATTTCTGCAGATTAGGTTTAATTTTGGGTTTTATATATGGACATGTTATTGACAAAGTGTCGGTGAATGTAGGTCATGTGATTCTAGATTCTCGTATGCTTTCCTTCAAAGAATAAAAGATCAAGCACACGTCCCCATATGGAGCCAAATTCTCTAAACCCTATCCTCTGTACTTTAAATTTATTTATTTCCTGTACATAGTTTATTTTTGTATATAGTTTAATTTTGTAAATTTTGTACATAGTTTATTTTTTCAAAATTTGTATATATACATGTATATTATTTTTGTAGCTTAGGTTTAATTTTGGATTTTATATATGGACATGTTATTAACAAAGTGTTAGTGAATGTTGCATGATGAACTTGTAAAATGTCTTAGCCACCTTAAGTCCTAAGCATGAGTTGTACCGTGGAGTGTTTTTTTTACTTATTAATTATATTTTTTTGTTTTCAGGCAATTTATAATTTATGAGTTTTTTCATTCAATCCCTCCAGAGCTGGAGTATATGCCCATGGTTAGGCTTGAGCATGGATCTAAGCCTAGTGTTTAATGTATATTACCATTCTAAACATACTCGTAGATTCTTATGGAAATGTACCAAGTCCCCCTTGGGATTTTTTTATTTTTTATTTTTTAGTTAATTAAAAATTTGTCAGGATTCGACAATATTTAATTAAAAAGTAAAGATATATTAAAAAAGTGGTACTAGGGGACTTAATATTCCTTGGGGGTGCTCATTTTTGGACCTAGAGCACCCATATTACTTGAATACCCACTTGGTTGAGCAAAAATAGTGATTTTAATCACTTAAAAGTCATTTTTGCTCAAAAAACCCAAAAAAGACAAAATAAAATGAAAAAAATCAGCAAAAACAAAAATCAAGGAAACATGTGGGGACATGTTTTGACCAAAGAAAGCCTCAAAAGGAAAGGTGGCGGTCAAAGGAGACAAATCCGATTTGATTGAAGTTGAGTGGATGATTGGTTATCAAGATTTGAGTATGTGTTCATTGGGAAGTGTGCCACTCTTGGAGAGTTGGCGCACCCTTGAGTTGGCAGCCCATCTCTTGGAGAGGCGGCGCCCTCCTAGCTCCTCCATAGCTCACACTTGTCATTCTTTTGGGTTGAAGGAGAGGTGTCAGCCATTACCTCAACACTTGGCAGCCCTCCTCTTTCACTTGGTGCGCCCTCCTACATTGGGAACTTCACCCTTTGGCTATATATTGAAGCATTTCTCCCATTGTTGAGTTAGTTTGGAGCTTGGGAAGAATTGTTTGTTGTATCTTTGTCATTGTAATACTCTTTCTCATATTGGAATAAAAAAAGACTTTGGAGGTCAAAATTGGTGACTTGGTAGTGTGTGGATTCTTGTAACCATGAGGTGATGTTGTTTCATTATTTCTGTTTTTATATTGTGGTTTAAATTGGCCTTGTAAAAGTATTGTTGCTTACTTGGATAAGAATACTAAACTTGCTTGATTAGTAATCCTTTTGTTTATTTATTAGCGATATTTTCAATGCATCTTTCGTTTTGCTTAACTAATTTTGTATTGAAGTCTCTCTTGTAGGTGGCACCTTTTTTCTAACCCTCTATTTTGCAAGGATTTGAAGTGATTGATGCTCTACTTGGAGATTACGAGGATCTGGGTTGATGCTTCTATTATTTCAAGACATTTGAAGAAGATCCCTCCATATTTCACCAAAGAAGGACCCCATAGCCCAAAGACATTCCAAGCACAAGCTTGCTTTCTTCTCCTCTCTCTTTATTTCTAAAAGAAAATCATTTGGTTACTTTCTTGCATGTCATCTAGAGTTGATTTCAAAGATTAATTTTAGTATCTAGTATTGCATGCATGAATCTTAGATCTTGTTTCAATTCTTTCTTATTCAAAAGAGTAGATCTAAGTAGTTTTGTTGCAATTTTCTATAATTTTATCAAAAAATATTAAGGTAGAAAGTTGTTTTAGTTTTGCATTGTAGATCTAGCTACTTAGGAGTTTTAGCTTGTTGTTTTAGGACAGCAAACCAGAACATCCTAAAGATCTTAGCTTAGTCTCATTTAAAGCTTCCAAAAAACCCCTAAAAAGTTGCATACTTGCATAAGGAAAAGTTCATAAATTTTTGGTTAAGTATTCACCTTTTTTCATTTAGTTTCTTAAAGAGTTTTTCATCATTTTCTGATCTTATTCTTTGCTGGTTTTTTTAGCAGGTCTATCATAAAACAAAGGGAAACTCTGGCGAAATCGAAGCTAAAGTGAAGAAAATCTAGCCCAAGTTGGAACCCTTGAGAACCAAGACCTTCAGAGAACCTTTTGTAATCATTTCCTTTAATTTTGATCCATTCTACAAGGATTCAAAAGTCCTAAAAGAGATAAAAAAGAGAACTTAGTTTCTCAGTTGTAATAGGATATAATAAAAGTGGGTCTCATAGAGCCCAGTTTTGTCTCCTCCTTTAGGGGGATCGGTGGTGTGCTTATCTCTCTTTTGGTTTCTTGCATTTGTTTTTCTCATACAATCTAAAGGAATCAATCAATCTATCTTAACCACAACACTTGGATTAGTTTCACTTTGGAAAGTAACATTTTAATTGCTAGTTAGTTTTCTTTTCAGTTTGCAATTTCAAAGTTGGCAAATAAACCATCCCCTCAGCTCCTCGAAAGAGGCCTGGTCAGTGTGGATTAGTAATTAGTATAACATTTCAATTTCAGTCATTTATTTCTTGTTTAAAATAAACAAATTCCCCTCAGCTCTCAGTGTGGTTCCTGACCCTTCCAGTTGCGAGCTAGTCTCGATCTGCTGGAAGTAAGTTTCATACACGTTGAGCTGGTCAGTGGTTGATAGATTAATTAGGACAATCTCTAAGTGGTAGTATTCATCTAAGACCTCTACCCTGGGTGGAGTGTGTCAAATCACTTGACAACTCGCCTTGTTGGATCTGCGGCACACCCAGTCGACAAGTTTTAGATTGGTGAATAATACACAAGGAGACCCAAACAATCTCATTAACTCAACATCAATTTACCCTAATAAAACACACGAACTACATTTCCCACGATTCCTTTTAAGGCACTGGTCTCATATTTACACTCAACAAAGCCACAGGTTTCACTTTACATTTTGGTTATCTATTTGAAGCAATTTTAATGTTACTTGCATCTAACAATTGTATCTCAGTATCCTTTTATGCAAGTATGTGCTTACTGTTTATATTGTGGTGAATATTTAGTTTATATTTTATTAGTTTATGGTTGATTGTTGAAAAGAATAAACTCCTAAATTTAATTTCTTGTACTTAGCTTAGTTCAAGCCTTAGTATATTTGTTAGGGAATACCCCCCTTGGCTTCGCTAGGAGTTAGCCTAGATGGATGAGTTGAGGATTAGGTGACAGCACCTTAACTCTCACTTGCCCCCAAGGACACACCAAGTGGATTGAAGATTTCTTCCACGTCTCCCAGGTGTGTATAAGGCGGCAACACAAACCACAACAAAATTTGTTGCAAAATTACATAGCCCACCTTTGACAAAGTTCTCCCTTGTATCAGCTTTGAATTTTCACCCTTCAAAATCACCCAAAAGCACTATAGGGTAGCTCAGCCTCCAGAGCTGATTAAAAGGCTTTATTGAAGTAGAAACCAAAAGCGTAAAAGTGAACTCAATTTGAGATAAAATAGTCTAGGAAGCAAAACAAATCTTCTAACATGCCCAATTCTGTAGGAAGATAACCTTGAAAGATGTAAGGTGCAGTTTATGGCCCATTACAAAATGGCTTTTGTTAATCAAATTTATTCAAAAAGCATTAGCAACAAGGCACAACTCGAATGACAACACTGATTAAATGCCATAATGTTGATATTGTTTTTCTTCACAAAATAATCAACAAAACCTGGAATGAATCTCAAATGATAACGAAAGGAAATATCAAAGGGAACTATATCTGACAGAAATGTGGGACCATTAAAGGTGGCTATTTTGCTTACAATTTTTTTCCAAATTGTGTACACTTCTAATTTGCTCGTCGGTACAAGTGAAACTTTATTTCTATATCAGAATACCATCAACAGGAAAAAGAAATTCTATGTGTTCACTCTGATAATGAAATGGTTTTTAAGCAAGGTTGTTCAGGTTATCATCTAAGATGCAATTGATCCACAAGTCATATACTATTGAGCATAGACCCCACACTCAAATATCAATAACACTACAAATAAATATTGAATTCAAACAAATTATACAAACCCTTGCACAAAGCTCCAAAGCTTGAGGCTGAAAAACTTTGTATGGAAGATCCTGAAAACCAAATAAAATGCTAGATACATCAGCTAACAAAATGTTTGCAATGTTTCAAAGCAGAATTGCATTGTTTTATCATGATTTCTAATTAAGATCTCAACTTATATAAGTGCAACCTCACACCATTTTGAAAATAGATGTAATCTCAAAGAAGGAAAATACAAAATTGATCATCACAGATAGTACACTCTAGCAATTCAAGTCAACAATGTAAAGCCCAATATCCATATTTACAACTATATACAACATTCTATTAAATTGTTGAGATCATCAAAATTCTCTCAACATGCAAAAGATTCTGACTATATAAAAAGAAAAAAAGGTGAAGATGAGAAACAGATTAGTGACCAGATCAAGATATAAATTGGTTGATAGAAAAACACCAGAAGTCAAAACCTCCCTTCTTTTTTGTTAATTCAAAGGAACCAATTCTCTTGTACTGCAAAGTTGTTGAAATAATGTAACTGCAAAGAGTATTCTTATTATTATTGATATATTATTCATAGGATCAATCCCCATTGTGGATTGATCATGTCGGTTATTGTAACAGGACCAACTCCCCTTATGCAGATTGGTCTAAAGACAATTGTAATAGGAAGAATAGGAAGTCGGCCCCAACAGATATTAAAGAGGCCCAGAAATATAATAAGCGTGGGTTTACCCACCCAGTTTGAGAAGTCGGCCCTACCAGTGAAGGGACACTTCACACATGCCAGACTTGTATAAATAAAGAGGCCGACGCCTCACTTAAACACACAACTCACTTGCTCATTTGAGAGACAAGTTCAGATCTTTTGCTGGAGAAGAAGGAGAGAGAGAGTGTCGCATATCTGGGAGAGGACTTTCTGTATTAGTTTAAGAGATCTCTTGGCATTGTATTGGCTATCTATATTAAGGAAGTTTTGTTGGGTTTTCTTCCCCTAGAGGGTTTCCCAGGATAAATGCTGTGTCTCTTGTGATTGTGTATTTCTTAGTGATCTTGAATTATGCTATTGTTATCTAATGAAACACAAACAACTATAATAATGGCTTAAACATTAACATGGTATCAGAGCCAAGCTGAAGGAAGCATCTTTCACAAGTGAAAAACGTCACTGTTACCGTACATGAAAATTAGGGCTTTTTGATGGTGAAATTTTTCAGCCCCAAAACCATCTAGAAAAGTGCGCCCTCCCCTAAGGATCAGTTTGGCACTCTCAGCGCACCTTTTCAATGGCTGGATCTCCCGGAAAGTGAAACCCTAGTTTCACAAAGTACCAGAAAACCAGTGTACCAGAAGTACCAGAGTACTAGAGGTACCAGAAGCACCAGTCCAAAAATCCGCAGATCAAATTTGGAGAAGCAAAAGTTGGATTTTCTCAGATCCAAACACACCAGGATACTTGCCTCAGCCAAGTGCACCTCCTGGTAAGTTCAATTTTTTATTTTGAGCACTTTCATTTTTCGGTCATTTTCCTAGCTCCAGGTAAAGATGTCTGCAAGCGTTAAGCTTGTTGACAAGTTAGAAGGAGTGGAAAACTTTCGTGCCTGGAAGTATAGGATTAGCCTCATTCTTGAAGAGAATGACCCAGCAAGATTCGTCAAAGAAGAAGTACCAGAACCCGTCGATGCTGTAGAAAAGGCAAACATCAAAAGGACACAATAAGGGCCAAAAGAATCATTGCAGATTCAATCAAAGACCACCTGATTCCTTATGTGTCATCTAAGAAGACTCTGGAAGAAATGTTTGATGCCTTGACCAAACTATATGAAGGAAAGAACATAAACCGGAAGATGAATTTTAGAACTCAACTGAAGAATACCAGGATGCAGAAAGGAGAAATGATTCAGGAATACTTCTCCAGAATCTCAGAATTCAAAGAACAGCTAGAAGCTATTGGAGATACCATAGACAAAGACAAACTCATAATGATGGCCCTAAATGGTCTCACAAGACCTTGGGATGCTTTCATCCAAACGATATGTGCCAAAACGGAGAAACTAAAGTTTGATAGTCTATGGGAAGAATGCATCCAAGAAGAAACAAGAGTAGCGAATCGTAAAGCGTTACTAGAAAGGGATGATGATCAAACCCTAGCTACTCACACCAAAGAAGGAAGGAAGAAACCCTACTTCCAAAAGGAGACTCATAAAGAGCCTCAACAGTCAAACAAATTCAATCATAAAGAATCTCATCCGAGGAGATTTCAGAAGAAAGAACAACGAAAGGAAAGGGACTACTCATCTGTACAATGCTATCATTGTGACAAGATGGGACACATTGCGAAGTTTTGTCCAGCCAAACGAGAAGAATACAAGAGAAAACATAAGAGGCTCCATGCCCATGTAGTCGAAGATGAAGAGCCACCCACAAAGATGATAAGAGAGCAGATCAAAGACCATGTCTTGATCTCGTCCCTCTCAGGATCTGTAACACCTAGAGAGGACACTTGGCTCATTGATAGTGGTGCATCCAAGAACATGACGGGACAAAGAAACATTCTCTCTTGTATCTCAGAAAAAGAAGTTTTCTCAAAAAGTGACACTTGGAGATGATTACTGTAATGGCCCAACTTTGGGACATCATCACAGTGTAGAGATTCATGATGACCAGAGTAGCCAGATGGATGTTATAGCGAGTACAAGGGTATTTGAGAGGCATTGTGGGGTCCAGCTTGCATTGATCGTCATATTCCATCATTATGAGCCATTCCGCACAGGTTGGCTTTGGTTTCGTTGCATTCCGACGATTTCCATGATTTTGACTATTTTGAGCTATAAGTCAATGGAATTCACTGCAGAGGTCATTTTGGGCACATTACTTGGAGGAACCTCTCAGTGTAATAGCTCATTGGAATCGGGAGGAGCAACACTATAGGATCGGATGGCTAGAAGTGACTTTTAGTGGCCGGGGAAGCCACAAGGAGAGATAAGGAGCTTTTCAAAGGTAAAAAGGTTAATTAATTAATAAAAGTGATTTAATTAATTAATTAATTAAATATTAATAAAATGAAAGTCACTTTGGAGAGACAAGATGAGCCAAAAGTATAAAGGAAAGGCAAGGGCCTCTTCTCATTCATTCATGTATGTTTATCAGTTTGATATCTGGCTTTAGCAAGTGAGCCCATCTCTTGGGGGTTTTGTCTTAACAAACCCTAGAGGACGATTCGGTGGTGAAAGATTCCACCTAGCTTGTCCCAAGATTGGTCTCGGAGATGCAATACTCTCCCACACCATTCTAGTCAGATCTACATCAGTGCAAGAGGTTCTACACAGCCACAGGCACAGGAAGAGGAGGAGGGTGCACCATTGGGGGTTTCCAGCAAGGGGGCCGCACCATCCTTGGAGAGAGATTCGCTGTAGGAGATTGACAGGGCGGTTGAGGATTCTATCACTTGGGTTTACATTACAGGGCCTTGGACATCATATCTAGTGCTTTCTGAGATAGTTTTATGGCTCAGATTACTTCTTGAGCAGTGGGGCGAATTGAAGAGAAGGAGGGCGTTTTTGAGATCCAGATCTAGTCCGTTTGGAGGGGTTACACTTCAGATCTAACCCTGAGACTTCACCTAGTGACTTGCAGTGTCCCGATCTATATTTCTGGAGAATTTCAGAGCATTTGGAGGCCTCCTTCAGCACGGTCGAATTATCTAGGGCTTCCGTCATCCAGTGGGGCGCACCATTCAATGGGGGATTTCAGATCTACAGAGATTGAGAGGGATCTTGGAGATTCGGGCACCTGGGTTGTTCTTACCATCACCCGATCTATCAGTTGGCATATTTCTTAGGGTGATTGGACACTTTTGGCAGC
>ML840314.1:27114-42031 GCA_009831015.1 Picea engelmannii | reverse complement strand
ATGATCATACAAGATCGCATCCTTCGGTTGAACAATGTCTTTGATTTGGCCTAGCATGTTGTCCATCTGCTCATACACCTCTCCAATCACTGGTCGATCTGTATCTGCAAACTGAATCATAATGTAAATGGGTTTGGTGAACTGCAGAATATACCGAACTGGTTGCCAAAAATGGCCATCAAGAACTGTGTCCTCCACCTCCTGAAAGTCACTTCTCTCAGATACGAATGTAGCCCTGTCCCACACATATGCTTTCTCACACGGGTATAGGAACCTATGTATTTTGTATGACAATGGTGACATGTAAATTTTGTGGTTCCACCCCCTTTACATCCCCCAAGCCTTGTGACATACTTCCACAGAGGTGTCCAATTCCTTCCTCCTCTCCTTGGTCTGTGTTGTCCACTTCTATTTCTTCGTCACTATCATGGTTATTTCGACGTGAAGTTCCCACCACCACCATCAAAATAAAAAATGGAACCAAAATGACATACCACATTGACATCATCATCATGATTGTTGAACCTTGATAATAACTTGCTACCTGCAAAAGAATGATGGAGGAGAAATGGAAAAGAGTAGGAAAAGAAAACATTCAAATATTCAACATGGCATAATATACTAGTTTACAACAAATGGATTTTATTTATTTTTAAACAAGAAACAAGAACGGGCTTAAGAGCCTACCTCTTTATCTCTCCAATGGTGGTTGAATATGACTATGGTAGCCTTCAATCTCCCTTCTAAGCTCTCACAAATGGAAGCCTTCAATCTTTCTTCCAAGATCTCCAATCTCCCTATGCAAGCCTTCAATATTCCTTCCAAGTTCTCCAATCCCTTCCAAACTCTCAAATCTCCCTTCATTCTCCTTCAATCTTCCCTCAATCCCATCAATAACTAGCAAGAACCCTCTCAAAACCCTCCTAGCAAAGATGAGTGAAATGAGAAATAGAATGAGAGAAAAATGGAGTGAGTCAGTGTTTTATACCCTTAGAAACCCTAGCCATACCTTTTCCTCTCTTATGGAACCTTGTCTTGGTTCCCACTCACTCCCAAAACAAAACAAAAAATACCCTCTCTTGCCTCACACGCGCGGATTGAAGGGGAATCCTTAGGGAGCATTTTTTTAATGGAGGGAGCGCTCATGGAGCGAAATCTCCCTGGGAAGGGAGCGTAAAGCTCCTTGCCCAAGAAGCATAAAGCTCCCTGCCTAGGGAGCGAAATGCTCCCTGGGCAGGGAGCGCGCTTCGGGAGCGCTGGCATGAGAGGGGGGGGGGTGCGCTCCCCCGCAGCCTAGCTATACACAAAGACCATATGCAATTTAGATTAACAAGGTGCTAAGTACTTCACATGAGTACATGATATGAATATTTACTTAGGATTCAATCATGAAGGAGAGAAAGAGATGGTGAATGATAGGAATGTAATATATCTAGCTTATATCATCCTTTATGTAAACATGTAGATTATGAATCATGATGTAGTCAATATAGACAATAATAAGCTACTATTATAAATTGTAATTATGAAAAGTCACCATTTCTCGAAAAGGCAAAACGTATCCTCTCTCTTGTTTATTTATATAAACAGCATTGTCATTGTAAAGTATCCCTCATCATTCAATTCAATATTAACTATATATTTCATATATTTAATCATGTGATTTGTGTGCCTATGATCTGCGCATTCTATGCAACAATGATTTATGACCATTTATTTCCTAACATCTAGTATCAAAGCCTCATGGAATCAAGTATTACCACTATTGTTGCTCACACCAATCCTAGGCGTGAACAAACGAAAACTGATTTCAAAAATTATCACTGATAAATTTAAGGTAATTCAAGGCTTCTCAATGTGAGTACAGTCTGCAACAAAGAATCTGTTATGAACCAACTGGGTCATGAAGTGCAAATTTACTCAAAATCCAAAATAAATAGGATAGATTCATAAATGTAGAAATTTCAAACTCCAACCCGGTTTCAAGTCTCAATGAGACAACATAGCTTAATGCCCAACCCACATTGCACTTTTCAGCAACAAATTAGTTAGCAATAAAAAATAGCTCATAAACTGAAACACATGAAGTCTGCTAAAGCTCAAATATGCCCTCATGTCTAAAGCTCAATAATGCTTCACAACTCAAACAAAGTAGGTTATAGATGGAGAAAACAAAAGGTATTTATAAGAGTAGTTGCACAATCATACCATTCGGTGACTTGCAAATGGATACTTTTTAGAGCATCCTCGGAGATCTGCACATCAACATATTAACAAAAGATATAAATGGAACAGTTCCACAAAATTTAACAAGAAAAACAAAAAATAGCAATCGGTACATAACTCCTTAAAGGTAAGAAAAGCACAACAAAAGAACTATTTTTTGAAGATAGAATTTTTTTCCTTCCAAACAAGCTTCATGCTTACATCACTACAAAATAAGTACAAAAAGCTATACATCAAATCATGGAAATTAATGTGGCACGCTAAGATTAGACAAGCTATGCATCCGTCCATAGGCTAGGAATGCCAACATAAAGTTGCACAAAATGGGGAAATGTCTGGAAGTTTCTGAAACAGGGACGTCAGGAAACGCAACCCCCCCAAAATGGGTATGTAGGGGGAAATGCAATATATATTTATGTGTGTGTGTGTAGTTTTTTTTTAAATAACACATTATCTTGCAAGAAAAAAATAATGATACACATTAAATGACATTTTAGAAGGAAAACCATGTCTATATTATCATGAAAGGACATGCGGCACATAATTATAGGAGTAATGTCTTGCATTAGGACACTTCGATACAACCATGGATGATGGACTAGGAGCGTTGGACTAACATCTTGTTAGAGAGTGCACCATCCTAGAGGAGAGGCATTAATGTTGAGATTTGGGTACCTTGGAAAGTGGTCCCCTTATGTCTGTGAGCTTCTAAACACATGAGGGAAGTACTTTGTACCTTGTACCATGTACTTTATGTCTAATTTCACTTTGACTTAAGAGATTTAAGTCAAAAGTGAAATTTGGTCATTTTAGCCTAAAGTGACAATTAATTCACTTTGTGGGTGAATTAAGAGACATAAAGTGAAACTATGGATTTACTTGAGATGATCTCAACCATTGATTAGGGATGAGATGAGATGATCTCATCCACCCAACTTTTAGGTTTCCTTATGCTTCCTTAAGGAAGGCGCAAGGGGCAAAGGAGAGTTCATTCCTTGTTATGTTCACTTGAGGAGAAGGAGAAGGAGCAAGAGGATGAGAATGGAAGCATATGTTGAGGCTAGCTTGGGCACTCCCTTCCATGCAGGCTTAGGGTCTCATTTATTTAGTGGGGAGATTTTTGTTCTAAGGAGGGCGCATCATCAGTGGGGAGGACTTAGAGAGATCAGATTGCAGTGAGGTTTGTTTCAGAGGGAGGCTACTCATCAGTATCAGAGTACTATGGAGAGGTTTCTAGATCAGAGCTTCCATTTGGGCTTCTGGCTCCAGTTCAATGGTCTTGTCAGCATTTATGGAGGGCGCACCATCCTAGGGCGCTCTTGCTTCATTTGGACTAGTGGTGCAGCTTGGATCAAGCTGCTATTGTATCGGGTTCATCTATATTTTGTACTTGATGTATTCCACCATCTATTCTCCTCATATATAGACATATATTCCAAATTGGATTTCCCCGTGGGGCTTTTATCCAAGGTCATGTTAACCAAAAATACATGTGTTCAATTTCATGTATGTTAGAGTGTAGAACTATTGTATTTTCAGCTACAAAGATCTCTAGGTTTGTTACATTTATTTTGGTATGCATGTGCTAACCCTTGGTGACTAAAACTACATGTTAGAGAACCTAAATTGCAAATGTAACCGTAACAAATCAGCAAGAAGTTCTTGAACTGTTGGTTGTCCTAAAAAATAAGCAAAACCTTCATTGACAGCTGAAACTTAGAGCCAACTTGAGGTCAAGGACAGACCTAGTTGGCAGCTTGATAGGACCTAGAAAATCTTCAATTAAAACCTAGGAGAATCTTTCCTCAAGAGCGTTTCGTCATGGGGGTTGGATAAACCCCAGTATGACACTTGTACATCCTTGTATTCTAGAGAGAAATGCTATCAGAACCGGACCGATCAACCCCAAAAATGTTAACCAGTGGATATCAAGGTACATAGTGTGCTTGGTGCTCTTGACTAAATGTCAGTTCCATACCCTCATACATGAAAGAATCCAATGGAAATGTTGTAATCCTGCCAATCTTGAAATCCTGAAAATCGTTAAGTCTATTGAATTTTGAATGGGACCTAAAATTCTACTTTCTCCATATGAAGTCCAATGAGGTTGGAACCACTCTCAAACATCCTGAAACAATTAATGGTAATGTTTAAAATTTAAGTAAAAGGATAAAAATCAAAGATAAAGAAGAATGCCACTAGGGTGGGTGAAATGGTGATGATATTTGGACAGATTTAAAATGTTTATTAATGGTTAATGAGGGGATTGTTTGCCACCCAAGGGACCCACGGCCCTCTTGGCTGCTTGGACGGGCCCGCAAACCAAAAAAATTCCGTCGAAACGATTATTGTACAAGTCGAAATGTCGTCGGCCATATCATACAACGTTTCCAAATCTGGAAACATTGTACGGTATGACCAGCGGTGTTTCATGGAGTTTTCAATATTGGGGCACGTTTCCTGCAACTTAAGCCAACATATACACTTTAGAACAAATCTCAATATCATATACATCTTTTTTTAATTTTCCAATTTGGGCTGAAATTTGAGTTGCCAACTCTTCTCTAGATGATTTAGGCCCCCCAAATAAAGAAGGGTGGAATCTTGTTGAACGTGCCTTGGAAAGACTTATATTTTAAGAAAAGATCGATGCAAGAATATTTAAAAAATAGATGCTTAAGTTATAAAAGCAATAAGCACAAGAATAATGTATTTTCAATGCTTCACCAATTGCCTTGATATTGTTGGTTGTTGCATTAGAAGAGAAGATTCAGTACAATATCATTAATCTCAACTTTGGCAACGAACTACACACATAGACATTTTGGGGGAAGCTGATATTAAATTCAAACATCAACATAGGCCGACTTTCAAGTTTTTCAAAAATCAATACATTGCCCTCAACCCCTCTTTAATAACTACAATTTGTAGATAGTTCCAACAAAACTAGCTAAAAACATTTCAAGAAGAAATCATGTATCCCATATCTTGATTCCTTATGCAAGGACCTACCTACACTTGAAATATGATGCCATTGGATATTATAGGGTCTACCTACATTTGAAATATGATGTCATCAAATATTATCAAATCAAAGGTGGACAATTTATGAACATCATACAAAGAAGACAAGATATCAATCAAACCGATATATTTAAAGATAGATAGAAGTTGCAAGGTAAAAAATATAATATGAAAATTACCCAATAAGCACATCACAATGGTAGCTCATATTAATCTTGGAAGCTATGCAACCGAAACATCTACCATGAGGCTCATTGCCATTTTTGTACAAAAACGGCATGGACACGTATGAGAAGCATTTTGCAGATGTCTACTAGAATATTTGAATACAAAAATGGCATCTACATAGTATTTTTGGGGGAAATGTCACTTGTAGTAATGGCGAAGGATTCAAGCTGGTTGTCGAGGTGGTCAATGATGTCCTTCTTCATGTCTTCAGTGATGTCCTTCTTCATGTCTTCCATTTTGGCTTCTATAGTGGAATTGAGGTGGGTTTCAAGGTCTTGGTTGCAGGTGTGTGCCATGGTGAAAGGTAAACACAAGAATGGGGCAGGTGGGTCCACACAGAAAGGGGTTACTAGTGAAGGATATCACTACAATCAGTGCAAAGAGAGGAATCCAACGGAATAGGTGGGAAATAAGGGTGTAGGAAAGGGTCAATGGGTCCCTGAGAAAAAAGGCTGACAAGTGACAGATACCACTGCGATCAGGGCGAAAAGGGAGAATCCCAGGGTATAGGTCCCAAATGAGGGTATTGGGAAGGGGGTCGGGTCCACAAAAAAAAGGCTTAAAAAAGATAGGTATCTCGACGATCAAGGCAAAGAGAGGAATCCAACAAGATGGGTCCCGAATAAGGGTGCCGACGGGACCATTATACTCCGCAGAGTTGTACTCTGGCATGAAGAATACTACAGTGATGATTTTCCCAAATTGTTAACAAGGAAAAACTGCGTAGAAATGTCACAACCAGAATGCAGGAAGCGCGGCAATATATCTCTTTTGATCCTTTCCAAAGGGTGAGGATTTTCAGGGTTCCTACAGAAAGAGGTTTTCTCTGTGCTATAGCTCTCTGATATACGTGCGAGGTCAAACAGTAGTTCTCGGCCAATATCTCAAGGCACCAACTAAGGAGGCTTGACCGTACCCTTAGTCGTACTACCCGATTACCCAGGTACTAGAGAGTATCTTCCCGAGTGTTGTTCTCGATGTCACTATAGCAGTCAGGCGACCGATCAACTGATCAAGAGTTGGTTTCAAGAGACCTAGGGGACTCCCAAAATACCTGATGGTACATGGGAGTGATGGTCGTGTACAGATTATGTCTGATGCAATACTACTTGAAGGGGTACGAACAGAGGTTACAAAGGTTTCCAACAAGGAGAAACATTTGTTTTTAAGTAACCCAGTGAAACCGTATGTATTTCCTACGTGTAGTCTTCCCCAACCGCAATTTTACCCGTTGAACGACAGATCTTTGTGCTTTAAAGATGTCAGCAGTACACATCTCTACCCTGAAAAATAAATTCCCACGATTTCTGCAGAGGAAAGAGCTCTAATACCACTTGTACGGTACTGAATATATTATAATAAGCAGAAACAAAAATATTGCAGCATATACCATTGAAACAAAAAAATAATGAGAATAACAACACCAACAATAATACCTTTATTGAATGAAAGCAATGTTCTCTTGTCTCTTCGAGGGGGCAACCTCCAGCAGAGCAGAGCTCTATTACAATAATTCTCAAGACAAGGATTTTTCATGCCTTCTACTCCTATTTATACTAATTTTATCTTCTAAAGAACATTCTAGAGGAAGATCTTTCTAGAAGCGAAACCTTCTATTAAGTCTTCTTACATTAGACTTGTTCACATTATTCAATAGACCTTATAAACTAATGTCGGCCTTTATTACATAGAAAATATATTATTCTACCTACACGAGGGGTTAGGGAGATTAGGTCCCTAACACTAGGTCTCCATGTTACATCCCCATTGTATTAAAAAACAATTTTTAATTAGTCATGGAAAAGACCCCATGACTTAGAAACATGAAAAGCATAAATAATTAATAAAATATTAATGATTAAGAAGTTTAAGAAGAGGACATTTTGAAAAAGCATGCCAATACATCTATATGCACACTATAAATATAGAATCTTTCCTTCCTACTCAAACATTTGAATGAATAAGTATATAGTATGAGGAAGCATTCTAATGGATCTATGTGTATGTGTACAGAAGATCCTCACTGTTGAACTCAACAAGATCTTATTCAACAACAATTTTGGATCAAACTTGAAATGCTTTTTCAAGATTTTTGGAAGAGACAGGGAAAGGAACAACATTTGCGTACATGTATTCTATGAAGAAGGACGAATAGCACCGCTCATTTTGGTCATACAAATACACAAAATGTCATTTCGCACTTTCTAAAAGTTGAAATGTATATGTTTCGAAACCCATAATGTTTCTAAAACCTATACCCATTTCCCTCATCCAAGTAACATACACTAGAAGTGTCCATTTGGACTACCAAACTAATAAATTAATCCTCCAAATAGATGGATGCCCTAGGGAAATGTGCAAGAACAGTTAACATCATCAATGAATGTGCCAAGACGCCAACTAGGAGAGCTCACCACTAGATGAATGTACCAAGATGCCAGCTAGGGGAGCTCATCACTAGATCAAGGAGTCAACCATCTAGGAATAATACAAATATGCCAAAAATAGCCCCAAAACCTAGGGTGCTCCTCCCAATGAGCCAATGAATCCCCCAATAGTAGAGAGCATGGATAAATGTGCAATAAATGATCCTAGGTTGTTACAACAGCCTTTTCCATGGTGGAGCGACCTTGATATATGTGCCAATAACCTTGATCCATGAGCAAATAACCAAGTCTTCTCAATCCAAAGGGCCAAAAGAGTAGGGCAACCTAGTAGAGTGTGCATAAAGGGTGGCACATTCTCCAATCACATAATAAACATAATACTTACGAAAAACCCGTAGTTGATGGGCTTCCCTTCCATGAATATGCTAGGGGTTAATCAAAAGAACATTTTCTATTCAAAACCGATGAAGGCACCCAACACTCTACCATACTCCACACGTGCAAGATGTAAGCCTCCAAAATGTGAGATGATGATGCCAACAAAAAATAATAATCCATGAGCAATAAGCATCCAAGACCGAGAAAATATGGCTCATAAGCCATCATCCTCTAAATGCAGCCTGCTTGGGCAGGGTCTTCATCCTGGGACAATCCGCATACAATATGAGGGGTAACAAAGCCTAAGATCTAAAGGGAGAAGCAGAGGCACATTACCTACAAACCCAAAGGACAACGACTCTCAAGCATCTAAGGTAAACTCTCACGAGATTTTGATCGAAAAAGAAAGGGATTCCCATACTTATATATGGGTTCATTGAGGGCTCAACAGAAGGATCAAAAATAACAGGTGTCCTGAGTTCTATAGTCATTTTGATAGTAGACAACCTCTGGGAAGTGTTGATACATGCTTAAGTTATGTAAACACTCGGTTCCCATTGGACAAGATCTATCAAAAACTAGTCAAAAAATGACTACAGGAAAAGAAGCAAATAGAATCTCATCTGCTGAGCGAAAAAGCACACAGAAACCCGAGCTACAACCAAACCAAAAGGTTAAAAGATCAGAATTGATGAAAATTGCAAATTGAATTTCATCACAAATATTGACAGACCTAGGGATAATGATTTTTTCTACTCTTTCTTTTTAAGTATTCAGATGTTACATAACCAAGATATTCATAATTTTCACGATTTGACAATTAAGCATGTTTCAATCTTTAAGTCAAATGTAACAATCTGCTATTCTAGAACCCCAAGAAGACGTAACACCCGAATTATATCGTATAAATGTTACAGCAGCTGCAATGAAGCTTGTTTTTAAAGTCCTCAAATCATGAAAAGTAGGTTTATGTTAAAAAATTAGATGTATATAGTACCTACCCATAATCCATCAGTCCGCATGTATGTAATTAGTCCAACAACTTCGTTATCTGAAATTTTAACCCCTTCATACAGCTTCTGAGCCACCTGCCATCATGAAAATGATTGTTAGAAAGACCCTTAGACTTCACTACTCTCCAGATAAGTCGTCTACCAAAACTGCATACAAATAAAAACAAACTGACAAAAAAAATCCATCCTCATCTTCACATATCAAACAGCATTTTAAACTCTTTCAAACAGTATTAATGACATGTATCCCTTCAGTCTCCCTCCCATACGAAGTACTCTATCTGCTGATTTAATGGACTAACTTAAGAAATAGTATAACAATCTGTTAAAGCTCTACAGGGCCTATCTTTGAGCTGGACAAAAGAACTGCAAAATGGTTTTGGATAGGTAGCAATTAGTCATAAAGAAAGAGAATGGTACATCCGAGGTTTGATATTAACTTTTAATATGGAGTCTTCTAAGATAAAGCTGTATGTGTAACCTGAATCTACTAAGGATCTGTGCTTCATGATCTCTTCCCCTGCAAAGGGAACTTTGATTGGTTGAAATTTTTTTAAGGTTTGGTTATTTATCAATTCGGAAATTGTTCTTTCTATGTCCATTTCTTTGTCGACTATGCTTATTATTTTTCATTTTGATTCTCCTTGCCTTTTGAATCCTGTGTTTTCTTTGTCGTTCTTAACTTTTTGTGTTTCTGTTGGACAATTGTTATTAACATGAAGACCTCGATGTTTGGATTCTAATTTACTTCCTGTAAAGAATTTCTAATTTATGGGAGGGTTATCCATTAAAGGTGGATTTGATTCATTGTTTTTTACTTCTATGTTAACACTTGTACCTGCACCTCATATCATAAGCTCATGTTAGCCCTTGTCCAACAGTTTTCAGCTTTCTAGCAGATCATATCAGCTTAGATAAGGGTACCTTTCACAACGACATCTTGAACACATATCCCAGAAAGTGTCGCTGCATGCTGTTCAGTGCCCTTTGAGACATAGACCAGATTGTTTTCAGCACTGTCTTGATGCATATCAGTCACAATCAAGGCCAGCACTGTAAACTGCATAAGGTGTCGCAGTTTACTCCTTAAACTAAGCCTCGGACTTAATCAAATGATGGAGGAGTGACCTGTGCAGATTGCTTGGTAAGCAAGCTACAGCGTATACACCCTTGCAGACCTTTTTTGTGACTTTTCTTTGTAAACAAGCAAGATTGAAAACAATTTATTCTGAGCACCTATTTCAAGATTTAAAGAAGATTAAATCAACTACATGGAGGAAGCTCTTATTTATGTTATGCCCATCATGTCACACGCAGCTTTTGGAGCCCAAATAGTGTTTACACCAGCAGATAGGGCACACCCCTTTTCTTCTATCCTTGCCCTGATTTCATGCATACATACCAGCACGCTGGCCACATTGTTTGAGAATGATATCAGCTTCTGCTGGAGTGCCTTATCCTCACACAAATGAATTTTATAATCAGCAGGTGGTAGGCACTCCTCGAATTGTTATTACTGAACTTCTTTTAACCAAAATCAACTGTGAAGGGCGCTGCCATGAAGACCTAATTTCATGTCAAATCAAACCAGCAGCTAGGACTCACAATATGAGAGCTTTTGTGGGTTATTTTATGCTATTCCTAGCCAGCAGTGGAGAACCCAGCTTGTGGAGACTTCTGTGCTTTAATTATCAGTCAATTAAGGAGAGAAAATCATTGTGGCAATTTTTGAAAAAAACACACTGTTATTATTGGATGAGGATTTACATTTTTATAAAAGAAGACTGCTGATATTTTGGGAAGAGCAAGTCATGTATTTTTAGAAAAAGTGGCTGCAAATGCTTATCGTGGTTGCATTTGCAGCCATTTTTTTGTATAAAATGCAATATGTACATTACAGGTTTAAATTATTAGTCAAAGGAAGCATTTTATCAGAAATTTCATTGGAGTGTAAGAGGCATGATGTATGTATGTTGGTCACGATTTGTGAGTCTCATCGTGGGCATGCTGTCCCTCATTTAGTCCACATTGGGACTATCGCCAGTAAATATCTGTATGATGATAATAATGTTAACGTTTTATGCCATTATTATAGTTCTTTGTATTTCAATAGATAAGAACAATATAAGAACAAGATCACTGAGAAATACACATTCACAAGAGACACAGCATTTATCCTGGGAAACCCTCTAGAGGAAGAAAACCCAGCAAAAACTTCCTTATCATAAATTGCCAATACAATGTCCAGAGATAACTCAAACCAATACAGAAATTCCTCTCCAAGAGATGTGTCACTCTTCTCCCTCTCTCCAACTGGTAAGTCGCAACTTGCCTCTTAAGAATGAGCAAGTGAGTTGTGTGATAAAGTGAGGCACTAGCCTCCCTTATATACAAGTCTGGCACATGTGAAGTGTCTTCACTGGTAGGGCCGACTTCTCACTCTGGGTGGGTAAACCCACCTTTATTATATCTCTAGGTTTCAATAATAACTGTTGGGGCCGACTTCTTATTCTTCCTATTACAATTGTCTGTTGACCAATCCGCAAAAAGGGATTTGGTCCTAATACAATTACCGACATGATCAATCCACAATGGGGATTGATCCTATATATAAAATATCAATAATAATAAGAATACTCTTTGCAGTTACATTATTTCAACACTCCCCCTTAACAGGAAGGGTATTGTTCAACAGCATCAGGCGAGAGAGGTCTGCATCATCAATGGCATCAGGAGGACAGTATCGTCAATATCATCTTGGAACATTGGCTGGCATATTTACGAGTCATCGAAAGTTTTCTTCATCGGCAGCATCATCATTCTCGAAAGAATGCCATCATCATCCGCATCAATATGTATCAGTAAAAAAAAAGATACCTCATCACAGCACTAGGCTGGAACATCACAGTACTACACTGGCTCAATGTCACAGTTGTTAAGCTGGTAGCTTAGTGTCAATCACATCTTGCTTTACGTCTAACAACTGGGTCAGAAGCAAGGAATCATCTTGCTTTACGTATAACAACTAGGTCAAAAGCAAGGAACACATCATCATCTTGCTTTACGTCTAACAACGAGATCAAAAGCAAGGAATCATCTTGCTTTACGTCTAACAACGAGATCAAAAGCAAGGAATCATCTTGCTTTACGTCTAACAACTAGGTCAAAAGCAAGGAACACATCATCATCTTGCTTTACGTCTAACAACGAGGTCAAAAGCAAGGAATCATCTTGCTTTACGTCTAACAACTAGGTCAGAAGCAAGGGATACCCACAACGTCTTGCTTTACGTCTAACAGCGAGGTCAGAAGCAATCACTCATCTTGCTTTACGTCTAACAACGAGGTCAGAAGCAAGGAATACACACAACGTATTGCTTTACGTCTAACAGCGAGGTCAGAAGCAAGGAATACACACAACGTCTTGCTTTACGTCTAACATCGAGGTCAAAAGCAATGACTCATCTTGCTTTACGTCTAACAGCGAGGTAAGAAGCAAGGAATATATATATACTCCCCCTTTCAGCGAGGGTCCTTTCGGACTATACCAAGCTTATCTCGAAAGTGTTCAAACTTTACACGAGATAGAGGTTTGGTTAACACATCGGCAACCTATTCATCCGTGCTAATGTACTAGAGCTTCAAGGCTCCTCTCTGTATCATGTCGCGGATAAAATGATAGCGGATCTCTATGTGTTTCGACCTGTCATGGAATACAGGATTCTCTGTCATCTTTATGCAGCTCTGGTTGTCACATAGGATCGTGGTCGCTTCCATCTCTAGGTCAAATAGACCGGTCAACAACTTTCGAAGCCATATAGATTCACAGCTAGCAGAACATGCGGCAATGTACTCTGCTTCCGCTGTGCTGAAAGCAATACTGGATTGCTTCCTACTCTGCCACGAGATCATGGTTGATCCCAAACTGAAACAGCATCCGGAAGTGCTTTTTCTGTCAGCAACGCTTCCTGCCCAATCTGCATCAATGTATCCACTCAATGTGAATTTATGATCTCCATCATAGCTGAGACCATAATCTATTGTACCTTTAAGGTACCTCATCACATGTTTTGCAGCCACTAGGTGGACATGTCTGGGCTCTACCAGAAATTGACTCAAGGTGTTCACTGCAAAACAAATGCCTGGTCTGGTGTTCGTCAGATACATCAGCGATCCAATAATCTGTCTGTACAATGTGGCATCTATCAAGTCTGAGGAAGTATCGACGAGCAACTTTAGCTTCGTTCCATTGGTGTATCCATGGACTTACATTCTAGCATGTCGAATCTCTTTAGGATTTCGACTGTGTACTTCCCTTGGTTAAGGAAGATCCTTTCTGGACTCTGCCATACTTCAAGGCCTAAGAAATAATGCATTAGGC
The DNA here is from genome assembly GCA_009831015.1 of Picea engelmannii. Lineage (NCBI taxonomy): Eukaryota > Viridiplantae > Streptophyta > Pinopsida > Pinales > Pinaceae > Picea > Picea engelmannii. The sequence continues at coordinate 28,395 of ML840314.1, read as the reverse complement.
CAAGGTCTTTCATTTCAAATTCTGCGGCAAGTCTCTTTTTACATTCAGCAATGAGTTTTTCTTCTCCAGTTAAGAATAAGTCATCCACATACAGTAATAAGATTACTGGTTCATTATCCATAATTTTGAAGTAGAGATTTGAGTCTGCTTTACTCTTGGTAAAGCCAACGCTCGTCAAGAAACTATCTATATGGCCATACCAAGCTCTAGGGGCTTGCTTCGATCCATATAAGGCTTTCTTCAATCTCCAGACATGAGACTTCCTGTCTTCAACCTCAAATCCTTGGGGTTGCTCTATATACACTTCCTCTTCGATGACACCATTCAGGAAAGTTGTCTTCACGTCCATCTGGTGCAGCTTCCATTTCATCTTAGTTGCAAGAGCTATGATGGTCCTGATTGAAGTGTATCTGGCCACAGGAGCGAATGTCTCTTCATAGTCAATGCCTTCCTTCTGGGAAAAGCCATGAGCGACAAATCTTGCTTTATACTTCTCAATACTTCCATCAGCAGCATGTTTTATTTTGAAGAGCCATTTTGATGATACCATATCCTTACTTTTTGGTCTGGGAACTATTTCCCATACATCATTCTTTATTATGGATAGGTATTCCTTTATCATGGCATCTGCCCATTCCTTCTTGTGAATGGCTTCTTCAAAGCAGGTAGGCTCCTCATCTAGGAGGTCACACATCAAAGCCGTGTAACTGGAGAATGGCTTTGGTCTTCTCACCTATCTCGAGGTTCCTTCTAAAACACCATACTTCTCTCCATCTTGAATAAGCTCTCTTGCCCAAGCAGGCTTTCTTTTATGGGAGAAGTTCATTTGAGGAGGTTCTTGAACTTCTGTCATATCATGGTCTTCAGGAGTTTCCTCATCAAGGAAAGTTATGACTTCCCTTACTGGTTCTGCAGCTTTGGGAACTTCCCTCACGAATTTTGCAATCCTAGGATTTACAGGTTCCTCTTCATATACTTCTTCAAGCTGGCATCTTCTTGATTTCTTAAGTGTTGCTTCTTCATCAAAGGTCACGTCTCTGCTGATCTCAATGTGGCGGTGACCAGGTATGTAGATTCTGAAGGCTTTGGATACCTCACAGTATCCCACTAATATTTCCTTCTTTCCGGAGGGTTCCAGCTTGTTTCTTTTCTCTTTCGGTATATGAATAAACACTGGACAGCCAAATATTTTGAGATGGCTTACCTCTGGCTTCTTTCCGGTGAACATCTCTTCTGGGGTCTTGAACCCAAGTGCGCTATGGGATAATCGGTTTTGCACAT
>ML840314.1:14985-25268 GCA_009831015.1 Picea engelmannii | reverse complement strand
CCATTTAGGGCCGTCATTACGAATTCGTCTTCATCTATGGTGTCTCCAATCGCTTTTAACTGTTCTTTAATTTCTGAGATTCGGGAGAAATATTCTTGAATCATTTCTCCTTTCTGCATCTTGGTATTCTTCAATTGAGATCTAAGGTTCATCTTTCGGTTGATGTTCTTTCCTTTGTATAGTTTGCTTAGAGAGTCAAACATCTCTTTCGGAGTTTTCTTGGACGATACATACGGGATCAGGTGGTCTTTGATTGAATCTGCAATGATTCTTTGAGCCCTGATTGAGTCCTTCCGATGCTTTGCTTTCTCTACGGCATCTTCAGGTTCCAGCACTTCTTCTTTGATGAATCTTGCTAGGTCATTCTCTGCAAGGATCAGACCAATCCTATACTTCCAGGCACGGAAGTTGTCTATGCCTTCTAGTTTCTCAACAAGCTTTGTGCTTGAGGCTATGAAAAATGACCAAAAATGAAAATGCTTAAAATAATTTTTGACCTTACCAGGAGGTGCGCTTGGCTAAGGCAAGTAGCCTGGTGTACTTGGATCTGAGAAAATCCAACTTTTGCCCCTTCAAATCTGATCTACAGATTTCTGGACTGGTGCTTCTGGTACTTCTGATACTCTGGTACTTCTGGTACTTCCGGTACTGGTTTTCTGGTACTTCTGGTAAACTAGGGTTTGACTTTCCGGGAGATCCAGCCACTGAAAAGGTATGCTCTAAGTGCCAAAATGATCCTTGGGGGAAGGCGCAGCTTTCTAGGTGGTTTTAGGGCTGAAAAGATTCACTTTTGAAAAATCCTAATTTGCAGGTACTGCAACAGTGACGTTTTTCTCTTGTGAAATATGTTTCCTTCAGGTTGGCTCTGATACCATGTTAATGTTTTATGCCATTATTATAGTTCTTTGTATTTCAATAGATAAGAACAATATAAGAACAAGATCACTGAGAAATACACATTCACAAGAGACACAACATTTATCCCAGGAAACCCTCTAGGGGAAGAAAACCCAGCAAAAACTTCCTTATCATAAATTGTCAATACAATGTCAAGAGATAACTCAAACCAATACAGAAAGTCCTCTCCAAGAGATGTGCCACTCTTCTCCCTCTCTCCAACTGGTAAGTCGCAACTTGCCTCTTAAGAATGAGCAAGTGAGTTGTGTGATAAAGTGAGGCACTAGCCTCCCTATATATACAAGTCTGGCACGTGTGAAGTGTCTTCACTGGCAGGGCTGACTTCTCACTCTGGGTGGGTAAACCCACCTTTATTATATTTCTGGGTCTCAATAATAACTGTTGAGGCCGACTTCTTATTCTGCCTATTACAATTGTCTGTTGACCAATCCGCAAAAGGGGATTTGGTCCTAATACAATTACCGACATGATCAATCCACAATGGGGATTGATCCTATAAATAAAATATCAATAATAATAAGAATACTCTTTGCAGTTACATTATTTCAACAAATAAAGCATACTTCCATTTATTTCTATTTATGATTATGTCCACGTATGCCTATGGTTAGACTTGTACATATACTCGGCATTCAAATACTCCTTTTGTTCTCTTCATGTACTCTGAATTATGTAACTCTAGGAATTATTATGGTTATTATTTTGTTTAATTAGCATATCTAGACTGTAGCAATGAAGACCTCATGTTGTATCATATGTTATGTCATGACCCTTTGATGAAGTTCTCTAGCTAATAGATCTACAATTTTGATATCCGCCACATGTCCTACTCTAATTAGGTTGTTGGGTTTCTTCTGTGACAGAATAAATTCTTGCTTCTCTTTTCTCTTCATACAGTGACCTTTAAATTTACAAATATCACAAAACTGATATGAATTTCCCTTTTCTGTGCCCCTCACTTGGACACTTACTAAAACATATTTCCTTGTAATCCTTGTCTCGTCGGTGTATATTCTTGCATCATCCTCGCCATCTCCTTCCACAAAACTACACCTGAGCATATCTCCACATTCTCATCTTTTACTTGAGGGTTATACTCAAGCCTCTACTTTATCTATTGACTCTAAATTAAGGGCTCGATTTACAACTACATCACATGATTGGTGGTACTACCTTCATTTTCGTTCATTACTTTTGAAGTAGTCATTCCATAAACTATCTTTTCATTAAGCCGTTCAGTCATTCATGCTTTCATTTTTCATCAGTTCTTCAATCCACGAGGGTATATTCAAATATTCTACACATGCCCTTATCTCATATAGTAGATTTCATATTTTGCCTAGTTGCCATCTCATAGCAAGTATTGAGTCCTAGGTGATATGTCAAAATGGCAAGCTAGAAAATCCTTGTATCAATCATTTGCAACATCTCTCATTTATCGCTAGGAAAGTTGTCACCCAATGATTTTCAGTGTTTTGCATAATTTCATGTTTGCAATTCATATAATTTCATAGACAATCGAATGGTTGCTTAGTTCCTCCTTCCCATACATTGTTGATGAGTATGGCAAGTATTGAATCATCATTGACAGCCAATACTTTGGAGTATGACGAACATTGACAGGTCAATACTCAGTCAACAGTGGTGAACGGGCTCAAGAGTAATGAGTTAAGTACTTGTCCTAGAATCATATTGCCCATATTCAGTAGTACTTAAGAGACATATTTAGAATTATCTCAACCATGCTTTCAAACCCCGAACTCTTCCCCAAAGCCACTATCACCACCATGGATGTGAAGACCTGTGTGAATTCAAGATCGAAAATGACACCAATTTAACTTTCAAAATTCCATACTTTCTAACTTCCTTAATTAAAAAACCATTGAGCACAATTGGAAAAATAAGTATATACAACAATATATCATTCAGAATAAAACTAAGGTACAAATAATACACGTATAAAATAGTATAGCCGACAGTTATTATTATTCATGCACAAAAATATACTTCAAATGGTCATGAAACTATGTGGCATGTTATATAATTGTAATGACAATTTACCAATGAGAAAAAGAAGAGGATTACCAGCAGTAGCTAGATAGGGAGACAACTATAAACATAACTCCTCGACCACAAACCATATCACCCACTTGCTAACACTACTTATTCTAGTTCCTACTAATTACCTTTGCAAATATTGGAATCCCTACTAAATTCCTGTATGGCTCTATTCTTAATACAAAATGAATGCGCTCGATGCAAACATATTTTAACAGTAAACAAGCACTGCCACAATGTATAAGCAACGATAATGGTCCAATGAGAGAAAATCTCTGATAATGAAACCTTTTTGGAATACACATGAGCAAGTTGGAGTCTTTTCTCGAGGAGCACACAGAGGAAGGGGATGGTTATCTCCTACATCATGTCCTAATCTTGTTGATGTTATTTGTTGATAATATCATCCTCTTAGCCTGCTCCCTTGAGCAGCTCCAAAGAAGAAAAGATAAGAAAATTTTATTAATGTCCACAAATGATCAAGTAATGGGTCAATATACTAGACATATTCAACGCCCTGTCCAATTTCTGTGATTTTTAGAGAGATGGTGATTAACCTTAGTAAAACTAACACCGCGATTTTTTATCTATCCCAGAGCTCTTTATCCAACTACCACTTTTACATCAAAGGAAATGCAATTAAGATCATCATTGCTTACACGTATTTAGGGGTACAGTTTTTAGGCCCTTGATTTCGTTTGAAGCATGCTTTTCAGCCCCACCTCAGAAGGAGAGATGGTTCACTCGCCTTATTGTAACGGTGTTTTCCGCTACACTTTCAAGACATCCCATCCAAGATGCACCTCTTGCCCATGATCATAAGACCTATTGTCCTTTATGGTTTTGAGATCTAGGGATCTAGCTCGTTGACCTCTGATCATGCGAGGACTAAGAGATTCTAGAGTATCCTATTACAACACACTATATATTGCAAACGGACAATTCCTCATGCCATTATCCTAGCAAAGTTTAGGGCCCATCCTTTGCACCTTAAGACTATTTTCAAACTTGTTTCCTTCCTCCACAAGATCCAAACTATTGGGAGGCTCAAAGCGGGAAGGGAAAGGTACCCCTTCCTGGCTCATTGTTTATCATAGGAGATTACCTCTATGTGCCCCTCTACACAAAAGAATCGTCAACTCTTTGAGGGCCCTTTGTTACACCAGTTTGATTGCATCTTTATTGATTTCCTTCACCCTTTTAGGCATTCCTTGGGTGGCATTGGTCACCTTCTACCTCATGTTATCGCACAGATTGTAGGTTGGGCAAAGCCCGACCCAATCCACAAACATGAGACAACTATGGGAGTAACTACCCATTGTCACCTTAGATAGATACTCCCTTCGCTTTAGTGATGATAAATCACACAAGGGGGGAATCCCGATGACCCTAGGGCGATTGAGATGGAAAGTGAAGTGATGGAAGGTGAAACCCCTATAGGTCGAGTTAGGAAGTGGAAAAGGGCTTAGATAAAAGTCTTGTTGAAGCTGGTAGGTTGCCAAAGTATAGTATACCTACAAAACAGATTTGTACATGCCCGGAACAAGACAAATGATCGAGATACAAACCCAAAAAACAAAGGGACAAGCAAGTGAATCTTGTTGTCCTATATCACAGCAGTAAACAAAAATATATATCAGCAATGAAAAGAGCTAGTTACTGCAGAATTTACCATCAAAAGTATCAGATATTTATTGGACAATCAAGTACTAAACATGTAGATATTTCTCCAATATTTAAGCACAAACTTTGACGATGAAATAGGGCTGCTAAACGAAGTTATCAGCAAAGTATTAGGGCAGCCTTATGGATGTAGCAAACAATTGCTACAGCAACAAGTTCCAACCATAAAAATCAACAAGTAAACCGTCAAAAAGATAGCCAATAAGCAGTAGAACAGTGATCTCGGTTTACAACTAAGTTTCAACAGTTGAAAAGTGACCAAATGATGAAAGAAAATGAAGTTTGTTGCAGCCCTAATGGTTGTAACATGAATTTGTAACAGTGGCAAGAAATCCTTTGCTAAGCAAGAAGCCCTAGTGGCTCAAGCAAGCTAATAGCAAGTAGATTTGATTCCAATTTAGAAAAATGAAATATCTCAACAAATTATGTTATCCAATGCAATGATTTTGTTTCTCCAATGCAATTCCAGATTAGTGCTTTAATCTATTGGGTAATGGAGTCTTGGTTGTAAGAGTTAGATCCACTATTTCTCTAGGGGTGTAAACCCTTTTACTCCCTAGAGCAAGTAAATCCAACAAAGGTATGTCTAAGAGGGTGTAAGCCCTTTTACTCCTCCTAGCAACCTTGTGAAAAATGACTTATCCAACAACAATTAAGATGAACTTGGTGGAGGGTGTATGCCCTTATACTCCTCCAAGAGTTTTAGACAAGAAGAGCATGAAATAAGAAGAAATTACCAATTAGTGCAGAAAATTCCTTACCAATTTCTCAAGATAGCAAGATAAAACCCTAGTTTACCGAGTAAATTCCATCCATATGCAAGAATAAGCCTCCAAGAAGGGCAGCACGCCACTTTAGCTCCACAATAGACTAGTAAGCATCCAAAATTTTGCAAAAGAGAGAGATATAGCTCAAATTCCCAAAGAGGGCGAAAATTTCAGCCAAGAATGTCCAATTATCAAGTGAAAATGTTATGAAAATGAAATACAAAATGACCTTTATTTATAGGTGGTCATGTAAAATGAGTTTGTCCACTTAATTAGGGTAAAACACAAAATAAGGAGGCCAACCCCCTTTATTTTTCCCCTTTACAACATAATTTTGAATTTTACATAAAAGAAAACCCGAAAAGATGACGTCATGCTCCTAGAGGGTGACGTCTTGGCATCTTTAGAAAGTTGTTGGGTTGTTGAAGGAAATGTGGGGCCTCCAAAGGCCATGTGGCACCATGGTAAGTGTCTTCCTCTCCATCAATCATGCTAAGCCATCATCAAACCTCACCACCATCATCAAAACCCTAGCCCCAAGGTGACGTTAAGCCCAAAAGTGTGACGCATGGCCTCCAAAGGCAAAACATTGGGCAAGTGAGAGCTAGGTGTCTTCCTTCAAGGTGTCTTCTCTTGCCTCCAAAGGCAACGTCCATCATCGATCAACTCCCAAGGTGTGGGTCATGGCATCCACCATGTGGGCTTCTTGCCCCAACAAAGGCCCAAGCTAGGCTTGTTCCTTCCGAAACGTCCACCAAGCAAGGTCTTGCAAAGATAAATGAGTGCGCCCTCCAAGACTCCCAAGTAAAATGTATCATGCCAAGTAAAATCACATTTAATACAAGAGTCACCTAAACATGTGCTTCCAAACTACCTTATCAAATTAAACAAGTGCTCAAAGACCCTATGCAACTTGCTAAGTGTATGGGAGGGTTGTCAAGGTGACCTATTGGGTGAGTCAATGTCGGAGTGCTAAGGAACTCCTCAAAAAATGCTAAAATCATAAAATCTAAGCTCGTGGTCAACAACTAAACATATGGTTGATCAAGATAACCAGGCTAATAAGGAAAGCATAAAAGCATATGAGATATAATACCAGTATACAAAAGCATGCAAAGAAGCTAGAGTGTTGAAAGAATAGGGATCTCAATGTTGAAACTGATATTGATTGAGGAGATGATGTCACAAAGTGTCAACACTGACTATCAAGGATGAAAGAAAAGACCAAGCCTCACCCTCAAGGTCATCAATGACTATGAAATCATTAATGCACCAGCAAATTATGTCCATCAAGGTGTAACAAAGGCTGAAGGAACTTGATTCCATGATCTTGGGGGAAGTGCAAGAATGAGGGGAGTCTACTCTCCTATTGAACAAAGTTTAGATGGAAACCTAGCTACATTGGGTATCGGGGCATTCTATCCCAAAGCCGTGTAGAATTGAGTTGTCTACTAGACTATCTACTAATATGGTGGTGTGCAACGACATGCATCTTGGAGAGACAATTGCATAAGGGTCTCATGGAGATCAATCAACTTCCAAGGGTGTGGATCAACCCAAGAGCCAAGGCCTCACCAATCTGCAATCTAAAGGGTAGCCTAAGGATTAATCCAAAAGTCCCTAAGCCTTTGCCTACCACTTGTTGCTTGATTTGACATGACAACCTGGAAGTAAGAAGTAATCGGCCAATAAGTCTCCAATCAAGACAGGATGTGAAGAGCTTGAGATCTATGTCTGATTACTTCTCTCGTGTCTATGTCTGATTATTTCTCTCTTTATTCTTGGTCACATGAGGTCACCCTTCTAGGCCAATTATAGCTCGCTTTCTTGTTTCTATTCAGGGTAACCCAAGATCGGTCCTTCGATCTTGTTGGTTGCTACTTCCCTTGTTGCCCCCTTTGCACCCTTTCCTTGGCCCCTGCCCCTGCACACATGAATGGTTACTCACTCTTTGTGTAGCATCATTGTGTCTCATCCTCTTACATAGGTTGTCCTTTATAACCTTGAGTTTACCATAAGTCCAAAACCCTAGATCTCCTAAAGTGATCAACGGTTGAGATCTAATCTCACGTTCACTTTAGATCCAATGGCTAAGACTTAATTTAATTACTAATGCCAATACTTAGGCATTTAGTTAAATTAAACTAACTTTATTACAAAAGTACATTCACTTAATAAAGTGAATCTTCTAAGGTTCTGAGAGGCATTCAGGACAACTTCAACCTGCTCGACACAAGCCAACGTGGAAGTACATGTCCGATGCTACAACCATCAACACTCCCTCTTAGCAAGGAAGGTACTTCCACCACCCGGAGGTGGCCCTGTCTTCCCTGTCAGATATGCTAGCATCGTTGCTCTCTAATCCACCTAATTGATTGCTCCCTCTGAAACAAAAGATATCACTGCCATCTCGCTCGAACCTGTCTCTGAAGAATTTTGTTGACTGCCCGGGACCCACTGCCCAGACTTGCTGCCTGCTACTCGATCACGTTGCCCGTTGCCCAAACCCCTACCCGAGGCTGCCCGGTGACTTCGGCAGCTGCCTGACTAATTTTTGCATGTTGCCCAGCAATTCTGCCCACTGCCCAGGGCACCTACCCGTTACCTAAACCTCCTTGGGTTGACCTAGGACTGCCTAGCTGTGTACGGCATTGTTGGTTATTGGTTGGTTGGACCGCTACTGCTTCTGGCTATGGTGATTTCCTGCACCTCTTTCCTGGCCAACGGCTACCCTTTTTCAGCCTATCACGCCCTCTGCAGTCACACTCAATTCTCCACATTCGCAACTCCTTCGTCAGTTGCCTTTGCTCATTGCACCTGCAGCTGTCACATGTTCCGCAGCAGTCCCCCGACTGTTGCTACCTCTGTCGGCAACACTTTCTCCTAGTCGATGCGTTGGCTGCCTATCCACGCAATTGACTAGCCTGTGCCCCTTCAGCACCTGGCCGATCTGCACCCACTTAGCCAGTGGCTAACTTGCACCGATGCTCTACAGGCTGCTTTCTTCGACAATCTTTGTTGTAGTTCCTCCACGATACCTTAACCTGGCGCCTCTTTTGCATGTTGGTTGGCTTCCTTTGCCAGACGCACTCTGTACACACCGACGGCTATTCCACTCAATCGGTTGTCTCTTGCACCACTGCCTAGCCTCCTTCATCGCTCCTCTATTGAACTCACACCAACCAGCATGGATCTCCTCAACATATGACGGCTCGATCCAATCTTGCAGCCAATCCTCCAAGCCTTACTGCATCCCAAATCTCAGCGCTACCTCCTCTCAGCTCGATTGACCTCACACTTGGCCTCTGCAGATGTACGATTGTATGGCGTCGGCCGTATGTATGGCTTGTACGTTGTCCTTTTTTTTCTCTTTTACCCTGTAGATCCTATAAGAAAAAATATTGTTGTCCCGCAATAAAAAAAAAATCTTGCTCTACAAAATCTCCTTTCAGTGCAAATCTAGCTTCCTTTCAGAGTTCAGGCTCTGATACCATGTTAATTAACCTGAGCCTAGCACCCGACCATTAATTCTGAGCAAAACACATTTACTGAATAATAGTACAGCTAGGTTATTAACGATAAATCAATGGAAGCATTAAAACAAAAACCAAACACATTTGCACACATGATCTTGGGTAAATACCCCTGGAAAAACCCTTGCGGGAAAACCATATCTGTGATGATTTTATTAAATAAAATCAAGGCTCATGTCCTAGTATAATGGCCCTTATGAGGAAATACAAATGCAGCAAATAGCCTAGCCTATTACCCAAGATCGGTCCTGTTATCGCACAGTTTGTAGGAAAGGTTTAGGTAGCTTGAAGTCAAGGCTCAAACTGGCGTAACAGGAGCTTCTCCACCCACTGTCACCTCAATGGGGAGCTCTTTCTATTTAGGGTGGCTAATCCCAAGGGAGACGTCCCTAGTAATCTGGGGTTCTGAAAGGTCTAAAGGTCTAAAGGATCAAGATGATGGTTTCCTTTCACAGATTACTGCCAGAGAGATAGTCAAAAAGAAGATATTTCACTGGATGGCACCTGTTTGCGAGACAAGGCAAATAAAACTAAAAGAATGTGCTGCAGTGGTTAGTACTTCAAAGTATTAATGACTATCTTTAATACATATGAGCAATAATACATGTAATTATTGACGAAGTCAATGATTGCAAATAAAGACTTATACTTTATGTCACTTCTTCAATAAATACACAAGAGATATTGGCATTCAATGTATAAAATCAATCTTTATTATATCACAATGCAATAAATATGCTCATACACCAATATTGTTGCTGCATCACTATTGCAGATTCAAGGTGACGTCAGCCCTAGTATTAGGTCAATTTTTTGAAGACGATGAGAGGAACGTTTTGTCAAACAAGCTTATGAATGCAATCAACAACTCAAAGTTTATCAAATAGATGACTATACCACAACGTTCTAAGGCCAAACAAGGATTTTAACAGGTATGACGTCACCTATATTGTTGTTGGTTAGTTTGATAGGTGAAGAAGTGAACGTTTTGCCAAAATAAACCAATGAAAAGACTCAACACTTCTATGGCTATCAAAGGATGTCTTAGCTGCAAATTTTAGACCAATCAAGGTTCAAAGAAGCCAAGACGTCATCATTTAAACTAGGGTTAGTAAGACGTTAGGGTTAGTTAGGGTTTCAATTAAAGAGTGTTTTAAAAGAGTTGGTTCTAACACAAAAGTCTCAACGTTTTGTTCTTAGACTAGTGCCTTGGGTTAATGGAGTCAAATGGAGAAAGGCTAATGGCTTGGAGAGACTTAAACCTAAGGACAAGAGGGTTAGGTTTAATGGTGTTGCAATGGCAGGGCCACCAAATCAAAACCCT
>ML840313.1:16971-32716 GCA_009831015.1 Picea engelmannii | reverse complement strand
TCTTACTCCAACCACACCCCCACTCACTAACCCCCCTACCACAACTGGGGGCAGGATAAAGAAGAAGGAGCCCACAGCTCCACTTCCTCCACGCATCCCACCACCTTGCACACTACGTGAGAAAGAGGGACACCAAACCAACAACTGCCCGTCTCTACCAGAATTATAGAATTTGATCCCACTCAATCAAACTCCACCAACACTTTCCACTACAGCTAGTCCCGCCACTACCACCCCCCCGTCCAGTAGTAAAGGATTGTGGACCAAATACACTTGTGCTATATGTTCAGAATATGGCCATTATACCCACCATTGCCTAGCACTGCCATGCTTTCAGCAGACATTAGCCACAGTATGCCAGAACTTCCAGAGAAACCCCAGTCCTGCTACGTCCTCCTCCACCAATATCATTGACATCTGGTATGTCACCACTTCAGTTAATGAACGTATGAGACACTCTTGCTCTCTATGTGATTCATTAGCTCATTTTACATACTAGTGTCCTATGATCCTTGAGTACAGGCAACACCAATTGACCCTACTTCAACGGCCCGTAGAGACGATAAGTGACATTACCTCGTCACTAGAGGATCTTCATGTCATTTCTCCCAAACCCGAGGCCCTCCCAACACCTCCATGGTTCTTACATGACTTATCTGAGGATTCACCCCCCAACCCCCCCAACTCTCCTGCTCATTCCCCTACAGACATTCTACACCCAACCACCACGGGTACTCTTCAGTACTTCAATATATGGTTTATGTCGAGTGAACCCTCACCATCTCCTAACATTGTTCCCCCTGCTTCTTCACCAGGGGGCAACCACACAACCACCGTCACCGATGTCACTCCTCCTGACCCCTTGTATTCCCGTCACTTCCAATGAGACGAGAAAATACTCGAAGAGTTAAACCACCCAAACCACCCCTGGGATGCGCTACACCATCACACACTCTTCTATCCACAGGATGCTTCCATGCCTCCTAACCAACACCCCGTTTACATGGTCGAAACCAAGGATTTTATCCCATCAGGGCCTATCGACTGGTTCAAAAACCCCATTCCTGCCCTAGATGCTTTTGAAGAAGGCAACATGGAAAACATTTTGCCAACCATTAAAATCGACATTTCCATTAAAAATGGCATCGTCGAAGAAATTACCATTGGAGATGCTTGCACTCCTCAAGAAATCACCGCATATAAAGCCCTCTTCCAGGAATATAGGGATATTTTTTCCTAGTCATACACGGAAATGCCTGGCCTCGATCCCTCTATTGTCAAACATCGCATCGACACCTGGCCCGACATTACACCAGTTTTCCAAAAACAACGACCGCTACACCCATACAAAGCCGCGACCATCAAAGATGAAATTGACAAATTACGCGTTGCCGGGTTCATTTACCCCATCGCCTATACCTCATGGGTTTCCAACCTTGTACCTGTTAACAAAAAACAGGGCACTATCCATGTTTGCACAGACTTTCGCGATCTCAATCATGCATGTCCCAAAGACAATTTCCAACGCCTTTCATCAATTAAATTATCGACGACTGCGCAGGCCACGGGGCTCTATCCTTTATGGACGGATTCTTTGGTTATAATCAAATTCAAATTCACCCCGCCGATCAGTATAAAACCACATTCACTACCCCGTGGGGTACTTTTTCATATCATGTCATGCCTTTCGGCTTAAAGAATGTCGGCGCAACTTTCTAGCGAGCCATGACATACATCTTTCACGATCTGGCACATATCATCCTCGCCTACTTGGACGACCTCACAGCTCGATCCAAGAAATGCACCCAACATCTTGATGATTTACGAATCATCTTTCAATGGTGTCGTCAGTACAACATCCGCTTGAATCCTCTCAAGTGTGTGTTCTATGTCACCGCAGGGCGCCTCCTCTGCTTTATTGTTTCCCAAAGTGGTATTACCGTGGACCCCCTTAAAGTCCAATCTATCACCGAAATTCCACCTCCCTGGAATTTACGCCAACTTCAGAGCCTACAGGGCAAAGCTAACTTTCTTAGACGCTTTGTCCCAGACTACGCCGTATGTGCACATGGTTTCCTTCGCTTACTACATCACAACATCCCGTTTCATTGGGATGCCCATGCCCAATAGTCATTTGACGATCTTAAAAATGCCCTCTCAAACGCACCTTTAATTAGTGCACCTGACTACAATCGTGACTATATCCTCTACGTATCAGCATCAGCTGTATCAGTAGCCGGTGTTCTTGTCCAGCTAGATGATGACAATCGTGAGCATGTCATTTATTACGTTAGTAAAAACCTCTCAGGGCCACCCTTGAAGTATAAACACGAAGAGAAAATTTCTCTTGCAGTCGTCCTCGCAGTCCAGAAACTGCACCACTACATTCTGCTTCGTACAACAAAGGTCGTCGCAGATTCCTACCCTATGCAGTACCTGCTCAGTCGTCGAAAACTTAACGACAAATTTGCTCGATGGATCGTTATCCTTCAGGAGTACAACCTCGAGTTCTCAACACCTAAGAGTAAGAAGGCCCTCATTCTTGCCGAACTTGTCATGACCCTCCCCTCTAACACCACCAGTGCCCCCATCAACACCGACTTTCCCAACGAACATCTCTTTTACATCACTTTGGATGATCCTTGGTATGGCGACCTCCTCATCTATCTCCGCACTCAAAATTTCGGTAATCACTTTTCACGAGATGATCATCATCGTATTCGCCATTAGGCCCCCCGTTACCTCCTCATCAGAGACATCCTATACCGGCGGGGCATCGACACCATTCTTCGTCGATGCCTGACTATTGACGAGGCCGATAGAGTCTTAAATGACTGCCACAACGGCACATGTGGGGGCCATCTTTCGGGCATATCCACTGCTCAAAAGATTATCTGAGCTGGTTACTTTTGGCCTACCTTGTTTCATGATTGCATCCATGCCGTGAAACAATGTGAGTAATGTCATCTCTACGCCAATAAATCCCGAGCTCCCCCTGCTCTTCTTCACCCTGTCATTATTGTTGACCCTTTTTGTAAATGGGGCATCAACTTCATGACTTGTAATCCCCCCTCTAGAAATGGTCACAAATACATCGTTGTCGCCATTGATTACTTCACCAAATGGGCAGAAGCTATGCCCACTTTCAACAACACCGCTGACACTGCAATGCATTTTTTCTTTAACCATGTCATATCCCGCTTTGGAGTACCCCTCCAACTCATTTCCGATCATGGGAAACACTTCGAGAATGAGATCTTCATCGAGCTCTCGTCTCGGTTAGGATTCTCTCACGAGTTTGCGTCACCATATTACCCTCAGTCTAACGGACAGGTCGAAGCAATTAACAAAGTCCTCAAGACCATGTTACAACACACAGTTAATAAACATAAAACCAATTGGCATCATATGTTATTTTCTGTGCTATGGGCTTACTGAATGGTTGTGAAAACAACTATTGGTTTCACACCATTTCATTTAGTCCATGGGGTTGAGGCCACTCTTCCCATCGAGTGCGAAATTCCCACCTTACGCACCACAATTGAGATATTACCCAACACTGCTCCAATGGAGCAGCACTTGCTAAACTTAGAGTCTCTGGATGAAGATCGTCGATCTTCCTTACAGAATAACGAGGCAGCTAAAAAACTATCCAAGTCTACCTTTGATCGCCATGTCAACCTTCACTCATTTCACGAAGGCGACCTCATCCCGGCTTACGATATCACTCATGATACCTTTGGCCACGGCAAATTCGAGTCACTCTGGCATGGCCCATACATTATCCAACATTGCCTCACCAAAGGTGCATACATCCTAGCCTCCCCCGAAGGCCTCTCTCTCAAAGAACCTGTCAACGGGTTGTATCTCAAGAAATTCTACGCTTAAACGTAGTCAATCTACTTTAGGTTATTTTCTTTTATAGCATTTTTAATCTTTTTCCCTCCCTCACATCTAAACTATCCTTTGTGCTATTGACAGATGCTTCCTCCACCAGCCTACCACATCGGTTATGCTGACGGTGCTAGTCGTTGGACACAAAATCTTTCTTCGACTGCTTGGGCTCTCTACACCCCCTCACATGACATGCTCCATTCACATGGCATATGTTTGGGATCAACAACCAACAACCAAGCCGAATACACCGCCGTCATTGGCCTCTTGGATGATGCCCAACATCATCATATTCATCACCTTAGCGTCTTCCTTGACTCTCAACTAGTCGTACTCTAGCTCAACAATGTGTACTTCGTCCATGATCCTTGCCTCTTTCGCAAATACCTGCAGGTTAGGCTTTTATCTCGACATTTTGATTCCATTACATTTACACATATTCCAAGACAATTGAATCAAATTACAGATAACATAGATAACACAGTGTTAGATTGGCATATATCCCATCAAGCTACCTCTACACATACATAAACATATCAAAAAACTTGTCACAACATATATATAGAATAAACATCATCAAAACATTAACCAAAAACATGTAAACACCACATAGATCTCAAACATGTATACTCATGTATATATAAAGGTCCACAGTGCCATCTGAATGTTTACATACAAAAAATACAAGTATCCGCAGGCCAATGCAGCACCTCGGTACAAAATGGGCTCACCAGCCTATATACAAAAAATATATATATATCAATGCATAAGAGCACCACTCACGGTGCCTCTAGAGCACCACTGCCTGCTCCTCCCTCAGGCGGTGGCGGCCCACCACCTCTTGCCCCAGGAGCTGGTGGTCCCCCCTCTACCAGCCCCTCCTTCCCTGGCGGTAGTCGTCCGGTTATCATCGCAGCAACCACTACTGCTCATCATACTATGGCCCACCATGGTGGCGACACCCCCACACACTGCTCCAGGAAAGCCTCATCTTGGATGCGAGACCATATTCCCTCAAAATCCACTCCGGTAGCCACCGGAGGAGCGTGTGATGGCCTAGCACCAGGGTCATCAAACTGATGCCTCCTCGCTGCCCTCTCTGGCTCAGCTAGTCGCACCACGATGTCCTCACGCTGACGTCTCTCTCCTCGCGACAGTCTCTCCGATGCTCTCTGCAACTCCACCTCGCGCCAGCGAGGTGCCACATCTGGACATGCAAAAAAACAACAGATAGTATCAACATCTCTATCATATACATATGACATGCTATCTCACAAAAACACAAACGGATACATATCAACATCATCAATCACCATACCTCGACGGTCAAACACCTTCCCCTAGAGGTAACACCATGTCCGGATCATCCCAGAAGTCAACCCTGGCATAGGGGTACCGTAATATCACCTGTGGCATCTGCCGCCATACCTGCGCCGCCTCTGCAGTGAAGAAGTGGCCACCCTCGCCACCACCATGGCGAAGCAACACTGTCGACCATCGCCATAGTCGCGGCTCTCGCACCCCAGGTGCACCCAATAAAATCCTAGGGCGCAACATCGACACCCTCTCCAGAAACCAAGCCACCAGGATAGACTCGAAGACAAAATTCCCCGTATCCGTGGACCGATAGTGGTCCAGCTGCCTTACCATCCTGGCATGCAGTGTCAACCACCAGGCGAAATGCTCACCAGCCAATACTCTCTCCATCACCATCAGCTGGCCCCCACTGATCCGTTGGGTCTCCAGTGACCCATATACTCTCACAATCATCACTGCTATACAGCGATGCACCAGGGCATCTATCGACCCAATGCTCACAACCATCTCAGACATAAAGTTCAGACCTGAAAAGTATCTCCGGCCAATGGTCGCTAGGGCCAGATCCCTTGGTAGCACCAGCTCCGCTGGTAGGAGAACACCCCGAAACGGGAGCCCAATCAAGAAGTACACGTCCTCCACTGCAGTGAAGGGGATCTACTCTCCTCGCATTAGGAAGCAATGCAACTCCAGACTCCACATCTGGATCAGGAACTGCAGGAGATACTCTTGCGCCCGTATCAATGGGCACTCAAAGAACTTTAGCAACCCACAGGTTGCCAAAGTCGCACGCACACCTGGCTCCTCAATAGCCACGACATCTCCCAGCTAGGACTAATCTCTCTCTCGCCAACCCACTGGCATCGTGCAAACTGTCCACCTGCAGCCCCAACAAAGAGTCTTATATCGGCCCACGAGACCATCAACAACATCACAAAGATCAATTTTACACCCGTCAACCTTGCCTCTAAGGCGCGTCTGCTTCAACCCACAGGCGTGCACACATGCACGCCTGTTCACTACACAGGCGTGCATGAATTCACACCTGTTAGCTGCACAAGCACGCCTATTACCTGCATAGGCGCACACTGGTGCATGCCTATCCACGCCACATCCACACACAAATGCGCAGATGTACAACCGACAGGCGTGCACATAGTGTGTGCCTTTTACCCCCTCACTAGTGCCCCCATGAACATCTATCCAATGGGTAGGTGCGCACGTGTGCGCGCCTACTTCCGGATCGCCCACGCACGTGGGGTCCACATCCACAAAATCCCTCTGTACTGCCCTTCGTACAACCCCTACCCAAAAAATGAAATTTTATTTCTATGCAGGATGATCAAACCACTAACCTGAATCTCGCTAATCACCAATCGGATGCCTCATCCTCCCCGAATCTCCAAATCTCCTCTGAAAACTGCTCATCCAGTCACTATAGCAGCAAGTACAAATGAGGTGGCAATGTGGGCCCTACAACTATATATAGGCCTTTTTGCCAAACTTCCACTCACCATTTCGGGAGCCCACGGTGTCCATTTCTTGATCCATTTTCAGCCACGGGATCAACATCCCGTCATCTACATCACAACAGTCCCTGGGCCTCTTTTCATCCTGAGCCCCCGGGGCGCCATTTTTCATACCCTAGTCAGATACACATGCGCATATTCACGCTTATCAAATACATGCTCATATCTTCGATTCTCTTCAGATATTGTTCACGTTGGGTATTTGGTTTTCATGTGTGCATATACTTGATCAACGTACATCGGCACAACCCCTTCAGGTATACACTCAGCATTGGCATGTAGTCTTTCCCTCTGTCTCACACTCACATTTCTAGTCACACCCCCTGACATTTGCCTCTAGGATCCCCATTCCCAGCTCTGCAGTACTGACACCTCCATTTGCATTTTCGGTACTGTTACCTGGTAGCATTCTTACCCACATGAGTTGTCCCATTCATAGCACTTTTTGACACTTCTGACACTCATGCTTTTTTTCAAAACCCTTTAGGGATGGGAGTCCCGATAGTCTTTCATCATGTCACGAATTAACCACATACTCCTCCTCCTCATTTTTCTAGCTTTCCCACACGGACTCCCATACTATCTCTTCACGGTTCTATTTTTTGATTGCCCCTCCGCAGTATCATGAACCCTACATTTCATCCACAATCAGTTTGCCCATCTACAAATCTACCTTCATTTCACCTACCTCATACAGAAACTCTCCAATGGGCCCCCCACCCTTCATCAATTCTTTGAGCAAATTATGCCCTACACAGGCCACCCATATGACACTGGGGCACCTGTTTCTGTATTTGTACATTTCTCCCCAATTATTCGTTATTTATTGTACAAACACCTTTATTTCCAGTAGTTACATTACCTTTTTTGTCGTCACCTTTAGGTGACCTGCTTCCCTCTTTTTGGCCAACCGCCACCCATGTCACCCTTGGTTGGACCACTACTTATCATCTACCCTTGCCGGCATCGTCCATATCTTTAGAGTACCCCACATTTCACTTACCTCTGCCCTCTGAATTTGTTCACCTTGTCCTGCCTCTGGCACAACTTATCCCCGGTCTTGTCGTCCCTCTGACACTCGACCTCGTTGAACGATTGTGGCCACTTTTTATCTCACACATACTCCAACCAAGGGAAGTCTTGAGTCTTCCCACATCTTGACTTCGTCCATGTACCTCCTCCACTTCCTCACCTCACCTAGTAGATTTCACAGAGCCATTTGCTTCTGGGAGTCGCATCCCCCTTTTTTGTCAACATCAGCACAATTTCCAGAAGGGCGTCAGTATCTTGATTCTCATTATCCACTCAATGAGAGATCTCGGATGGTACAGGGTGAAAAACCATTACTCCCTGCTGTCGTTGACCCCCATAACATTCGACGCCAACACTTTCTCATGTTACGGTGGGTCTTACTTTGTGACTATTGCAGTTAGTTCTTTCATTTGTCGAAGACCTCTAAACTTGGCGGGGCTATCAATGCCCACATAATCGCTGCTACTTATTACCACGATCACTGCCTACTATTCAGAGTATGTTCATTTGCAAAATTGTCTTCTACCTTTATCACGACTGCCCTCGAGGGCACTGCAGTTGTCTACACCAACACTTCAGTCATCTTTTTCCGAGTTACATGAAACGAGCATGGGGCATGCCCACCTCGTTTGTACACAATTTTCTATTTTACACACCTCATGGAAGATTAGGTCCTACCGGTTCCTTTTTCCCTCCAACGGATCGCTCTGGACGATCCCACTATTTCTCTCTCTTACAACAACATTCTCAGTAGAAGAAACATTGATGGATTTCAGCTATATGTATGCTCCTAACCTCATCCATCAGGGGGCATCTGTTATCACTGAAATTTTGTCCACACATGGTTACAAGAACTTAGCATCGTCAAATAGCGATGAAGTCATCCATGGACCTGAATTAATACTAAAACATTCAAAAAAAGGTCAAAAACTATACAAAGTAGTGAAAAATTGAAGAGCGCTATGCAGACATTGGGCGCACGCGCACATGCGTGAAACATGAACGTAGAAATCACGCACATGTGCACGATGCGCGACTGTTATCGCAAAAATCCATGCACCTGCTAAACGACACATTTATGAGAGTGGTCGGCCTCCCACCCACTTATGGTTCAACTACCAAGCCGATTTGACCCTCAAATCTGGACTGGGTCCGACTGGTGGGTTGGTCAAAGACCTAGGAATGCCCTAATTGGCCTCTTTTCACACTACAAAGCAGTTAAACAATAACCCAAAGGAATGCTATAAAAAGGCCATGGATGCAACTCATTTTTCAAGGAATTCAAAGTAATGTTATGCTRCCTCTATTCTCTTGAGRACTCCATCCTTGTCAAGAGCATATTTKCACCATTGCATTGGACAATCCATCTCACCCATTGAGTGGATTTGTAAAGAGTTCTTTCATCATTTTCCATTTTTCTTTGTTGTAAGAAGAGCTAGCTAGTGGGGGTCCAAGAGCCCTCCCTTGAAGGAAGAAGGGACTCATAGTCCCCTTTCTTCTTGGTGTATTGTTTCACTAATAGATCAACCTCAACATTGGTGACATGGGTCTTATGGTTCTTTTTGTTTCTATGTCCCTATGCTCATGAACTTAGTTGTTATTGCATTTCTTAGTTTAATTCTTAATTGTAGTTTTTTATTTTCTTTCCCTAACTCTTTTCCTTACAGTTGTCCTGCTCAGCAGACCCAACTGATCTTGCAAGCACCTCTATTTTTCTCACTAAGGTGATGAAATAGGCACAACACCGACCTTTTAAAGGTCGACACCCACCCAAAAAATGAAATCAAATGAAAAATTGAAGAATTGAATAGCTAGATAGGGGAGTTTGTACTTACTTGGTCCAAGCGGAAGTTCGTTTCGTCCACTGTAGCTCCCGGAATGACCGTTTTTATCAAAGGGTTTTTTTTGGCTCCAGAGTCAATTTCCAAATCAACAATGGTGATAATGAGCTGCCAACTTCTATTTATAGACTTTTTGGCCTCTTTTTGTCACTTTTTTGGCCTCCCTTATCAGTTTTTTTATAACAAAAACCATTTAGAGTGATTCAGGAGTTATATGGGAGAGATTTGATCAGGTATTGGGACAATTTTTTTGGGTTTTGAGAAAATTTTGATGGTCCATGAAAATTGTTCCAAGAATTAGCTTGAGCATATAGGTTAGGTTACTACCCCGACTTTTGTGTCATTGTATTTTTCCTCTGCCATAGGATAGATCCCATCAGGCTGTGACACGGAACCATCATATCTGCTTTAGAGGTGTCGCAACTTGGTGGTAGAGATTACCAGAACATGGATTCCCTAGGTAGGTCCTGGTTGCATTATGGTGTCCATGCCGTCTCTAAAACATTGTAGGCTCGGGAGTCCTTATAGTCTTTCCTGAATATGAGTTTGAGCCTCATTTGCATAATTATTCTTCGCTCTTGATCTCACCCTTAGGACTCCCAAAAAATAACGGGTCTCCTTTTAAGCCCTTTTGAGACCCTTTAAACATGAAAAGATTGCCGAGTGATCTTGTGACCTTTCACGCTCGTTAAACTAAAATTTGAAGTCACGTCTGTCCGATGGTAGTTTACCCCTTTTTTTGGTCTAGACGGTCAACTGTACGAACAAAAGTATACTCTATGGAACTTCCGTTCTTTAGAAGAGTACTCTCAGGTATAATTTTATCCCTTTTTCGGGCCTGAGGGTCTAAACTTACGAAAAAGAAACCCCCACAGAGTCCATAGTTAAGTTCTTTTCAGACTCCCTAAAATTGAAAAGATCGTCGAGTGACCTTATTCTTTCACACTCGTTAAATTGGTCCAAAATTATATTCCTGACAGAGTCCATAGTTAATCTTTTTTCAGACTCCTTAAAAATGAAAAAATGGCCGAGTGATCTTGTCCTTATCACACTCATTAAAATGGTTTTGAATCGACGTCTAATCGGTGCTAATTTACCCTTTTTCGAACTGACTAGACTATCTTCGAAAAAGGTACCCCAATGGAGTCTCCTTTTATGTTTGTTCAGACTCTCTAAATATGAAAAACCACCGAGCTTACCTTCTCTGGGCTTGTTAAACTTACATCGAAGGACATTACCATTGTGTGTTTTATTAACCACATTTGCATACCTTATACACCAGCCTTGTGACAATTTGCTTCTGCATCTTAACACCTTTGGCCACTGGAGGATTTTTCCCAAGTATCATTTTACTAAAACATCAGTCTTGTCCTTGTGCCTTGAACTTGTATGTTTGCAATACTTATTCATGCATTGTAACGTAATATTCCTCTATTCTTTTTCCACAATTATTGAAAAGAACAAAAACATCAAATATACCCCAAAAAGAGGAAGGGAAAAGTATTTTCTTTATTGTCAGCATAATGAGTCGCCCTTGGATAAAGCACATCTGTCCATTTGTTCATCAGACTATGGGATGTAGTACGACCTCAGGAAGTTTTTCTCGCTATATAGAGTTGTGTCCTCCACCGTTTGGTTATCCTTCCAAACATATGGAGAGTTTGCATTGCCTCCTGCTTCGTAGACTTATGATTAACATACATGCTACCTGAGTCTCATCATTTGTCATGCTATTGTCCAAGAGAAATTTGTCACTAACCTGATTCGGCCCCTCTGCAATATGTCTCTTGTCCGCATACCCGACCATCCTGAACATCCAATCAAGTCCTTGTTCGAAATCACTGAAGCCTTCAGTCTGATCATCAAGATTATCAAGTCCATGACCGAAGAGCCATCGAAGACCTCTGGGTAGTGCAGTCCTACACTCATATTACACTCCTACCCAAGTTTTGAAGATTTTGAAGTCGTTGCTTGAGGTATGAAGATCTCATCTCCAGCCATAAGGCCGAATCATCTTCTAGAAGATGGATACTCTATATGTATATCTTTCTAATTTTGAGATGTAGCTCCGTTGTGTATTGTTCGCGGCTACTCTTTATAGTTATTTGCATGGATCTATAGTGTATTTGATTGGTAGCCATGGTTCTATTTTATTCCGAGCATGGGTATGCTCGCCTCGGTGAGACATTTTTTCTTTTACAGACGACACCTCCCGATTCCTGATCCTTGGGCTCAATCATTCGACACATCAGTAAAGTTTGGTAATGTATTTCGGCCATCATATGCTCTTCTAACCTCACACATTAGGGGGCATCTGTTATAACCCTAAATTGCACCACACATGCTTACCTGGCATCAGGCCAACTCATATCCCTTCTTTGCCAAAGCACTGCTGAAAAACTCTTTCAAAATCCTCTTTTATAAAGGCCCACGCGCCCTAATCCATTACTGCACACGTGTACACACTGGCTGACCCAAAACAACCCACATGGACCGACAAAAGCATGCAAAAAGGAAAGTTGTCGACAAAACAAAAATCTATGGGTGAGTTAACTAAAACCCTCAACCATGCTATGGGTGAGTTAACTGAAACCCTCGGCCATGCATGGCCGAGGGTTCGTCCAAATACCTAGCTCCTTCTAGCCTATAAAAGAAGGGGTAGGGGTACCATTTGGAGGAGGAAAAATATAACAAAGAAACTCTGCCCATTTACATATTCCCATTGTCCCAACCCTTTAGCCTTTCCTAATGCCAAAGGAGATTTAAAACAAAGCAGTTGAAGGACAGAAGAAGAGGAGCCCAGGATCAGGTTCAAGGAGTGATGGCCGGTCTCAAATTTTGTAAGTTGACTGACTTTAAGTAATAAAGAGAATGCTTTTCCCGTACCAATTCATGAACTTTTTATGGTTTGATTAGTTTATGTTTGATTTCTAACCCGTTAGTATATAAGTAGTATGCATGCATAGTTGTTTCTCGTCTTGAATGCAGGTCAACTTTGGAAGGAGTATTGCGAACAAGTAATCAAGCACAAGGAAGGATCGACATCAAACATCGGTAACGAGGTAGGTTGATCTTTCCATGCATTTACTAAGAAAAGGGGATTTAAATCTAGGGATGAAGGTAGAAAGTAATTTCTATTCGGTCATATCTGCATGCAAAGTCTGAACTCTATTTGCTAGTCAGTAGGGTGTTTTTCCCCAACAATAGAATTGGCGACCATACTGGGGACACTCTCTAGGGTTCCTGGAATTTCATTTAGTTTTTGGGTAGTTTAAAGACTAGTTTTTCTTTCCTGTCTTTTCTTTTTGTTTTTGTAAGGTCTGAGCTAGCAGGGAGTCTGGTTTTCCATACCAGATTTCCCTAACTTTTTCTTGACTATGTTTTTCAGGACCCACAGAGGTACATGGGACCTACACAAGGTCTGCATGCGTGTACCCGCGCCCTATCCTCTTACAGCTCACCTGCGAATGCTAGTTGTAGAGGTAGCAGTAGAGTGTAGAGTTCAGAGAACCTCAGAGGCAGTCATCCTCTTCCCTTTCAGAATCACACATTCTTAGGGGGTTTTTTGGAATTCTGTGTAAGTCTTGTTTGATAACAGTCCTATTTCAGATTGTTTTTTGCCTTATTATTTTTTCCTTGCATTATTTGTTTTTCTGTTAGAAAGAGTATCCAAGCCTTCAAGGGATCTTGGTTATCAATATCAGTGGTCTCTTCCTGGTTTGGTCTGTCTGTTTTCATTTTTTCCTTAGAGTTTAGATATACACGCGGCCTGTACAAGGTCAGCCCGCGTGTACACGCCCTCTGTTTCTGTTCAGCGTGCGTTCACACGCTTGCTATTTGAGTAATAGTCGCGTGCTTGTACATGATACTTTTTGTTAAGGGTAAGGTAGTCATCATTTCCCTTGATAATAATTATTCCTCCCAGGTGTTTGAATCTCTGTTTGAATAGTTAGTAGCATAGGATTATTTTTACCCTTAGCTTGTTTTTTCTCATTTGAAATGTTGTCAGAAAAATAATGTTTTTTTTTTTTACGATTTTTAGATAAGTGTGAGAGTCATTGTTTTTACGATTGCTATTGTGTGATTTGTTAATATGATTCTTTGCGATCTGCGATTAGGCCAAAATTGTTTTTCTTGGTTTTTGCTTGTCGGTATTTCTCCTTTCTTGCTTTACTAGCATTTAAAAAAAAAAAACTTTTCATTTTCTTCTTTGGTTGAAGAGTGTGTTTTTGCATCATTAGCTAGGGAAAAGTCTTTATTTTATAAGTTTTTGCAGTTCACTTAGATCATAAGTAGCTCGTAGTCGAGTTAATTTCCTTTGAGTTTGCTGTCTAAAATCTTAGAAAAAAGTTAAAAATCTTTCTTTTGAAAAGTTGTTGAAATTTTGCATTCAATAAAAGTTTTGTTTCCAGCTTTTTTATTCATTTTTTGCTTTCGTCTTTTACACATCATCAGTTTCACTCTCATACCCCTTGACGTAAGACAAATCCATAAAACTAACACTAAATTTAAAATCTACTAGACTTTTATGTTTGTAGGGTTCACAAACTAGTTCAGGACTAGGGCCTTGGACTAGGTTGGAGAGGAAACTCTTCAAGGCCATTTAAAATCAAACATTGGAGTCTGAGATAGGGAGTTTCTAAGTCCAGTTTCATGGAAGTTATCCGAGACCCCCCTCTAACACAGGGGATAAACACGAGGTCATGTGCGAAAAGGTAGCGGAGATAACCCCTCCAAAGCCGGACCAATCGTAGTGAAGAACACATATAGAGGGCTTGTTTTGGGATTTCATCGTTTGCATTTGCCACGGGGATTCATGGGTCTTGAATCCATTCGAGGTCCTCAATTTTCTTCCGGACCATTTTCTCTCGATACCCTTGACAGGTTTCGGGCTCGATACCCCGCTCATAGTGGTCTACTCGACTTTCGACTGTACTCGCCTGGTGACTGTTCGCATGCTGGCAACCTAGTTGCCAATCTTTGTTAGGGACATACATAGGTGACTGTGGGGGTATACTGCGGTACCTAGGACAGACATCAGACCACAATTTTTAGAGTATACTTGGAGGGTGCTTCCGTGTTCGAGTTGCACTTGCACTGGTAAGTTGCTCTAGTGTTGGCTGTTGTAACTGTTCTTTCGATTAATTTAGTGTTTGCTTGTCTTATATTCTAGGGATTCTTTTTTAGTGCATGATACTTTTTAGCGTTTAGATTACCTTAGAGTGTCTTGGATCTTCTCACACAGTGGAGGATCCTGAGCTCCACTGGTCACGAAGGCTTCTTGGCTTGCCGCCGGTTACACTGGAGCCACCCCCGCCACCATTAAGGCGGAAGCTAGACCAACAAGGGTCTTTTGAAGCGACTGGGTTACAAACCATTGTGTTCGAACAACCCCCAGAGGAATCGACCGTTTTGGACCTTGAAGCAACCACTCTTGGCTCGGTTGAAACCCCAACCACTGATCTCTTGGCACCTTTAATTGTACCAATTCAATTTTACGAGCACCAGATAGTGTCGCACACAACAATGGAAACAAATGTTGTTACTCCTTCTGGGAATTCTTCAATTCCCACCATGGTTTTCACCACAGGAGAGCTGTCATCTCTTAACCTACCATCGTCGGTTCGAGCCACCATGGTCTCGACCACAACTAATTCACACAGTGGTCTGAAACCATCTTTGGAGGCAGCCACAACCCCTTTCACACCTAGTGCGACAGGCCTTTCGTTCTCATACGGTATGCCTAGTTCAGGTACAAGTCATGTACTTTCCTACTCCACTTTACAGACTTTGGGTCTGGGGGCAAGGAGCTCTAGCACTCCTCTACAAGGTCACATGGGGGGTACTCCTATCCCTTTTAATGCTTTTCCTTATGGAGGAGGTCATATCCCTCCTTCGTCCCCTTTATTCGGTGGCTTGCATCAACAATTTTCCAGGCAACCTACACACAATAGTTTATTTGGAGCGGGGAGTCAAGGACCACCTTCGCATAGTATGCCGGTAGGTTGGACATCATTTTCTTGGAACAAAATGTTTGGTAACAACACCTTCTCGTCAACCTCTTTCTCGATTGGGGGCAACCCTATTTTTGGACAATCTACTCCTGGGAAGGGTACTATTTCTGCACAGGGG
>ML840313.1:0-16871 GCA_009831015.1 Picea engelmannii | reverse complement strand
ATGCCCCCTAATGTGTGAGGTCAAAAGAGAATCTGATGGCCAAAATACATTACCAATCTTTACTGATGTGCCAAACGATTGAGCACAGGATCAGGAACTGGGAGGTGTCGTCTGCAAAAGAACAAATGTCTCATCGAGGCGGGCATACCCATGCTCGGAATAAAATAGAACCATGGCTACCAATCAAATACACTGTAGATCCATGTCAAATAACTATAAAGAGTAGCCGTGAAGAATACATAGCGGAGCTACATCTCGAAATCAAAAAGATATACATATAGAGTATCCATCTTCTAGAAGTTGATTCGGCCTGATGGCTAGAGATGAGATCTTTAGAGCTCGAGCAACGACTTCAAAATATTCAGAACTCGGGTAGGATTGTAATATGAGTGTATGAATGCACTACCCAGAGGTCTTCAATGGCTCGTCGGTCATGGACTTGATAATCTTGATGATCAAACTGAAGGCTTCAGTGATTTCGAACAAGGACTTGATTGGATGTTCAGGATGGTCGGGTATGAAGACAAGAGACATATTGCAGAGGGGTCGACTCAGGTTTAGTGAAAAAATTCCCTTGGAAAATAGCACAACAAATGATGAGACTCGGGTAGCATGTATGTTAATCATAAGTCTACGAAGCAGGAGGCAACACAAACTCTCCATATGTTTGGAAGGATAACCAAACGGTGGAGGACACAACTCTATATAGTGAGAAAATATTCCTAAGGTCGTACTACATCCCATAGTCTAATGAACAGATGGATAGATGTGCTTTATCCAAGGGTGACTCATTATGCTTCCAATAAAGAAAATACTTTTCCCTTCCTCTTTTGGGGGTATATTTGATTTTTTTG
Source organism: Picea engelmannii (assembly GCA_009831015.1). Classification (NCBI taxonomy): domain Eukaryota; kingdom Viridiplantae; phylum Streptophyta; class Pinopsida; order Pinales; family Pinaceae; genus Picea; species Picea engelmannii. The sequence continues at coordinate 16,017 of ML840313.1, read as the reverse complement.
TTCTTTTCAATAATTGTGGAAAAAGAATAGAGGAATATTACGTTACAATGGAGGAACGAGTATTGCAAACATACAAGTTCAAGGCACAAGGACAAGAATGATGTTCTAGTAAAATGATACTCGGGAAAAATCCTATGGCAGCCAAAGGTGTTAAGACGCAGAAGCAAACTTTCACAAGGCTGGTGTATAAGGTATGCAAATGCGATTAATAAAACACACAATGGTAACGTCCTTCAATGTAAGTTTAACGAGTCCAGAGAAGGTAAGCTTGGTGGTTTTTCATATTTAGAGAGTCTGAAAAAACATAAAATGAGACTCCATTGGGGTACCTTTTTCGAACATAGTCTAGTCAGTTTGAAAAAGGGTAAACTAGCACCGATTAGATGTCGATTCAAAACCATTTTAATGAGTGTGATAAAGACAAGATCACTCGGCCATTTTTTCATTTTTAAGGAGTCTGAAAAAAGCTTAACTATGGACTTCGTCAGGAATATTCTTCTGGACCAATTTAACGAGTGTGAAAGAATAAGGTCACTCGGCGATCTTTTCAATTTTAGGGAGTCTGAAAAGAGCTTAACTATGGACTACGTGGGGGTTTCTTTTTCGTAAGTTTAGTCCCTCAGGCCCGAAAAAGGGATAAAATTATACCTGAGAGTACTCTTCTAAAGAACAAGAGTTCCATAGAGTATACCTTTATTCGTATAGTTGACCGTCTGGACCGAAAAAGGGGTAAACTACCACCGGACAGACGTGACTTCAAATTTCAGTTTAACGAGTGTGAAAGGTCACAAGATCACTCGACAATCTTTTTATGTTTAGAGGTTTTGAAAAGGGCTTAAAAGGAGACCCGTTATTTTTTGGGAGTCCTAAGGGTGAGATCAAGAGTGAAGAATAATTATGCAAATGAGGCTCAAAATCATATTCAGGAAAGACTATAAGGACTCTCGAGCCTACAGTGTTTTAGAGACGTCATGGACACCATAATGCAACCAGGACCTACCTAGGGCATCCATGTTCTGGTAAGCTCTACCACCAAGTCACGACACCTCTAAAGCAGATATGATGGTTTCGTGTCACAGCCTGATGGGATCGATCCTATGGAAAAGGAAAAAGACAACGAGACACAAACGTCGGGGTAGTAACATAACCTATATGCTCAAGTTGATTCTTGGAAAAAATTTCATGGACCGTCAAAATTTTCTCAAAACTCAAAAAAAGTGTCCCAATACCTGATCAAATCCCTCCCATATAACTCTTGAATCACTCTAAATGGTTTTTGGTATAAAGAAACTAATAAGGGAGGCCAAAAAAGTGACAAAAAGAGGCCAAAAAGTCTATAAATAGAAGCTGGCAGCTCATTATCACCATTGTTGATTTGGAAATTGACTCTGGAGCCAAAAGACCCCCTTTGATAAAAACGGTCATTCAGGGAGCTACAGTGGACGAAATGAACTTCTGCTTGGACCAAGTAAGTACAAACTCCCCTATATAGCTATTCAATTCTTCAATTTTGCATTTGCTTTCATTTTTTGGGTGGGCTTCGACCTTTAAAAGGTCAGCCCTAGGTACACGCGGGTTGTCTCTGGACAGGTCGCGTGTACACTCAGGCAGAGTAAAGTCTGCCCACATGTACACGCGATTGTCGCCTCTACAGCTCGCGTGGACCCCCCTTTTATAGAAAAAAAGAACTAAAGAGCAAGCACCGACCCTCTTGAACTTTGTTGTGTTGGCAGGATGTATGTCCAGTGGAGGGAAAGGGAGCATGAAGAAATTAATGAGTTGGTCGCAGGAGATCCGAATGTCATGGCCGTATTGATGCAATGTGGTTTAATTAAGTTCTTCTTGTGTCCATTTATGCGAGCGCAACCAAGGCTACTGAATGCCTTCATTGACTACTGGCACCCTGATGCAGAGGCCTTCATGCTAGAGGGGCAACCACTGGTGCCCACCACCGAGGATATCTACTCTTTGACTGGCCTCTCAAGGAGAGGGGAACTAGTCAACTTCAGGACATTTCCTGAGGGGCCGCATAACATAGCGGAACTGATAGTCGAGCATTGTGAGGCTGGGACAAACCATGTGAGCTCCCAGGTGCCCATTAGTAATATAACTAACCTATCGCTGCAGGCGATATTATTACCGATTGGGTGGATTACCGGTTCAGCAGCCTTGCATCAGGCATCTCGCACGCAGATGAACGGTGTTATCCAGTGCTTGAATGCACATATTTTTGACTGGAGTACCACACTACTTGAGTGTATGAATAGGCAATTGACAGATTGCCAACAGCGGACACAGAGGAACTTCGGGTTCGGGACGATTTTGTGTTCATTCTTCTTTGAGAGAGTTCCGAGCTTTAGTCCTCGGGAAGTGGTATGAGGACATCAAGCCTCTTTTCCTGCAGTATGTAGATGGGAAATATTACTGTCGCGACAGGGTGGTGGAAGGACCAATGAGTCCTTTGATGATGACTTATTTGCGTGGTTGTCACGGCAGATCCCTGTGATCGAGGATTACCCATATGCAGGGATAGACTTTTCTAGAGATCCTGAGATACTCGTACCTCCTGGTGAGGAGCGAGGGGAGATGGGTAAGTCTCCACCTTTGTAGTGTTTTTTTGTTTGCATATGTAATTTTTATGTCATTTTTGTTATATATATCATTTTGTTATTTGCTAGAGTATTTGACAGGTATACGTTTGTTGCATGCAGATGTGGGACCCGTGCGACCTACCGATTATGCATGGAATAGGCGTCGTCCTCGTCCAGAAGTCACAGCTACCGCCGGGGGACCAGCAGTAGCAGGGAACCTCCCAGCCGAGGAGGTTGAGAGGGTCCTTAGACGAGTTGAGCGAAACTTCACTGCACTCACTCGCACAGTCCCAATGGCGGAGATAGAGGACCTGCCGCCATCCATGCAGCCTCATGTAGTGGGGGCACCTCATACATGGGTCCGATTGTTTAGGCGTTTAGCCCATGTTGTGGACTATTATAACAGGGCCCATAGGCCCTGAACCTATTTAGACTCTTTACGTGCCATGAGCACTACTTGTATATATTTTTTGAAGGCATAATCCATGTGACTCGTTATTAGTCCCATTTTTTAGGCACTTGCGTCCATCTATGTACTCTGGTTATTTTATGATGTTATATATGTTTTTTTGATCTTTTGTGTCTTATGGATCACGTGTGAAAAAATGTATTTACATGCGTATGTCAATGTTCTTTCATATGTGTGCAAGATGCCAATCTAAAATTTGATTAGCTAGAGTATCTGTAATTTGGTTTAATCTCCTAGGAACATGAAAATATGTAATGTAATCAAAGTTTCATTCTAAGAGACGTACCCTAAGAAATCGTCGGTGTAAAGTTGGATCATGAACCCGTTATACTCTGTTTAGCTATGACACAACCAATTGAGCATCGAGATAGACCCGGAGATGAGAGATACCCAATGACAAGGCGTCACAAAGCAACTCAATAACTGCACTATACTCGGCGACATTATTTGTGGTGTCACCTAAGCATAAACCTCTGGAAGATAACAACTGGCCCTAAGGTGTAAAGATTACCCAAGCTGCAGAGGCAAGCCTCCGAGTGTGCCGACTAGCACCGTCTGCATACCCAATGAACACCTCATAATCACTTGACATCTGCCATATTGACGAAAGATAACATCAATGACACGTCCATAACACTTAAAAGAAATTAAAAAGTAATAGTACAAAGACTATAGATATGTTACAAAAAGTTACCCACAATGACCTACCTATGAGTAATACTTCTTGAGGTAGAGCCCATTTCCAGGCTCCGCCAAAGCATTCCCTTCAAAATCAACCAAACGATAAGCACCCTTTTTTAATACCTCTTTTATGATGAACGGTCCGAACCACATGGGTTTGAATTTTCCTGCCCCCAGGGGGTCCTTATCTTGGTCATAGACCAGGACAAGGTCACCTTTAGAGAAAATCTGAGGACGAACAGACCTATCATACTGACACTTGACCTTATGTTTGTGAGCCTCATTGGCTAAGGCCGCATCACGATGTTGCTCAAGGTGTACTAACCATTCTTCAAGTTGAGAAGTGTCTGGCAATAATTGTACTGCCAATTTTAGAGATGGGATCTGACATTCGATGGACAAGACTGCCTCCAACCCGTAAACGAGTTGAAAAGGTGAGAAACTGATTGTAGTCTTAACAGATGTTCAATAAGCCCATAATGTCGGGTATAACATCAAATGCCAATTTGACTTGGCTGAGTTGATAGTTCATTGTAGAATAGTCTTAAGAGTTTTGTTTACAGCTTCCACCTGCCCATTGGCTTGGGGGTAGTAGGGTGATGAATGCTCTTTTCGTAACCCAAGCTTTGATATTAATTCGATCATCATTTGGTTTCGAAAGTGACTTCCATGGTCAATAATAATCTCTCTTGGGATGCCAAACCTTGCTATGATCTGGTTGAATAAAAAGAGAGTTGCAGTCTCTCCATCATCTTTAAACGTTGGCATAGCTTCGACCCACTTAGTGAAGTAGTCTACAGCTATGATGATATAGCGGTGCCCCCTCACTGATGGGGGGTTGCAAGTAGTATGATCAATCCCCCACTTGGTGAAGGGACCAACTGTGATGACAGGAAACATAGGAGCGGGATGTGCCCTCATCTTCCGAGAGAAGACTTGGCATGGATGGCACTTCTTGACCGATTCTATACAATCTTTGATAAGTGTCGGCCAGAAGCAACCTGCTCGTAGAATATTTTGGGTTGTTTCCAACCCAGACAAATGACCGCCACAAGCTCCGGTATGACAATCATTGAGCACAATGAATACCTCCTCATGTGTGAGACATCGACGTAAGATGAAGTCTACACCTCTCCGATACAACGTATCATTGAGTATGAGATAATTCTTAGCCTGATGGCATATACGCCGACGCTCATCACGAGAAGCAGAAGTGGGGCACTTCAAATTCTAGAGATAGATAAGTGTATCTCTGTACCAAGGATCTGAATATGTGATCAAAAACATATCTCCCCGGATAGGCGATTCTTCAGGCACAACGTCACCTGACTCAACCGGAAGTTCCGAAATAAGCTCTGCGAAGACCAATGACTTTTTGGACTTTGTTGAAACGAAGTCTAAGTCAAATTTTTGGAGGATGACTATCCATCTACTGATTTTTCCATCTATAACCCATCGTGTCAACATGTACTAGAATTGATTCACGACAGCAATGACAGTGTTCTTGCGAAACAGAACATAATGACAAAACCGTTGAATAGCATGCACTGCTACCAATGCAAGTTTTTCGATATGAGAATAATTAAGTTCCAGTCCTACGAGGCCTCGTATCAGGTAATAGATCACGTATTCTAAGAACAAATAATCTTCCTGAACTAAAACCATGCCAATGGTTGACTCTATGGCAGCCAGATATAATAAGAAATATTTGTTATAGTTAGGTGGTCGTAGCAGAGGTGCAGTTGTGAGGGTGTGTTTTAATCCATCGAAAGAGCATTGAGTGGCTTCATCCTAGTAAAAGGGAACGTCTTTCTTCAGTAAGCGCATAAATCCCTTGGTGATTTCAACATAGTTGGCGATGAAGCATCATAAAAAGTTCTCCTTTCCTTGTAGACTCTGAAGTTCAAGGATTTTGCGTGGGGGGGCAACTGGATTATTGCCTCCACCTTGAGAGGATCGACCATGATCCCTATTGTTGATACAATGAAACCTAACAAACATCCTGATGTTACGTAGAAGTTGCACTTGTTTGGATTCAAGTGAATCTGAAAGTAGTGACAACATTCGAAGATAAGTCTAAGGTGTGTGGGATGATCCGTTCTCTTGCGAGATTGTGATGCTAAATCATCTAGATAGTCCTCGACTATATGCTTGAGATCATGAAAAGAAAAATACATGGCCCACTGGAAGGTGGCTCCAGCATTTTTAAGACCAAAAGGCATCTTATGATATGCGAATGTACCCCACGGACAAATGAATGTCGTTTTGTGTTGGTCTTCGGGTTTGATTTGGATTTGATTATATCCCGAAAAATCGTCCATGAAAGAAAAGGATTCGCAACCAGCACATTCATCAATGATATGGTCAATGAATGGTGTTGGAAAATTATCTTTGGGACATGCCTTGTTCAAATCACGGAAATCGGTACATACACGAATCGTGCCTTATTTTTTATTGACCGGGATAGGATTTGACACCCATTGAGTCAAATGGATAGGATAGATAAAACCTGCCTTTAGCAATTTCTCAACCTCAATCTTGATGGTTGTTTCTTTCTTGGGGTTAACCGGACGAAGCTTCTATCGAATAGGCTTGGCATCAGGATACATTTTGATTTCATGTTCAACTATTTTTGGATCAATACCTGGCATTTCCTCATAAGACCAGGCAAAAACGTCGTGAAATTCTTTGAAAAGATCCATGTAGATTTGAATCTCTTCGGGGGAAAAATCTTCTCTGACGAAAACATTCTCCACAACGCTAGGGTTTCGAGAGATGTTGATTGGTATAGTTTCAGCGATAGTTATCATATTTCCCTCAGCATAAATTTCATGTGTAGCTAAGAGATTAATATGACACGGCTGATCTCTCGTCATGGTCATGGTGAATTCTCCTGCTTCGATTCGGCTTAACTCTGGGAGAAAATATGATCTGTGATGAAGATCTTCCCAAGGTTTGTCCAGACTAGTCATTTCTTCAATTACTGCTTCATCAGAAGGCAAGACTAAGTCTAACGAATCGACGTTAGCGAGAGAACCCTGAGCCCAAATAGGCTCTAGAAGTGGATTTAACTCTTGTGCAGGAGTCAGATCAGTGTTAGTTGAAGCTTTCTGGACTAAAGAGTACGCTACTTCAGTGGCAGACAAGGGCATGGACATGCCTGGGTGCCCTGTCTCATCCATCGTGGTTGATGGGGAAGGAAGAATCCATGGATCCTCGAAGTAAGTCATGCAGAATGACGAAACTTGAAAAATCTCAACCTTATGGTGATGAGATATAAATTTGATATCGCCCTGAGAAGGTGGGTAATCGAAGGTACCCATTAAGGATGGGCACAAACCAACTCCTACGTTGACGACACCTGGTTGAGGATTATCAATCATTTGGACCGTGGATGCCCCCAAAGCTGGGTCAGGTCTAGAGAAAGACAATTGATCGATGGTCACTATCTGGCCCTCGTGTGGAAACAACAAGACCCAGAAAACTGTAGCAACCACAACTTGCATAGCATAAGTCCAACTCCGTCCTAACAAGAGGTTATAGTCGAGGGGAGCATCGACTACCTCTACTTAGACACACATGGTATTCCCTCCTAACTGCATGTGGAAAGAAGGAACGATGCCATGTGGTCGGAACGAACGATCGTCGAAAGAAGTGAGGAGAGTAGGTGATGGAGACAAAACGGGCTGGCCAATGGCCTTCCAACATGCCAATGACATAACGCATGTCGAGGTGCCCTCATCAACCACCGTGCAGAATATATTTCGAGTAAAAGTTTTCGTGGGGTAAGCCACTACTATCTTAAACACTAAGTGGTAAGGCAGACGAGGTTTTAAGTTGGTTGTATCTAACATGATGGTACCTGGATTACAAGTCTCAGTAGAGCCCAAAGCAGTTAACAAGGCTTTCCTCTGAGTGGGGCAGCTTTGGAGGACCTCCAAAGCTGACATCGCACAAAGGGTTTGTGATAAATCTTCCACCACAGAGTAGCTATGGGCGGCCCTTGAGTTGGGGTTATGAGAAGCTTTTTAAATGCACCTTTTGGAATGTGTGTCATTGTTTCTCCCAATGTCTTCTCAATCTATAGAGGAAGAGATGGGAGGTCAGCTTCTTTACCCTTCTCAGAAGTGCTTGGTTTACTATAATCATGCGCTCTAGTTGATATGAAAGCATCACCTCTAACCATATAAACGTTCGCGGATGAGGGGTTGTTCAGAGGTGGGAAAGTTTATTGTCTGCCCCCTTTCGTACTTGCAGAGGATTGAGTTAGATTTTGCCCATGTTGAAATGGATTAGTCAACACCACCTATTGTTGCTGTGTGATAAATTTTTGGGTCTCTGCAAGTCGAGGACATAGATGGGTCAGGTGGTCTTCGACGCACAAGTTGCATGGATACCTCGCCTTTCGTTTTTTCGTGTTGTCCCCGCCAGCATTATCAGTGGGTTTTTTATCCACCTTACCCTTCTTTCGTTGTTTTTTCTTCCCTTCAGGATGTTGGGCGGCCTTTGGGTTAGTCGACTACACTATGTGTACTTCCGACATTTGGGTAGGGGGAGCATCCAAAACAGTAGTTTGGCTGGCCGCTGTGTGTTGTATGGATAACTGTTGCAACTATTTTGTCAATTGCTCATCTGTCTTGGTTTGTGCTGAACTGACAATAACATCGGCATGTGGTCCATCTCTCTGTCTAGTTTTATCCAGTATTGAACGTGGTGCATCTGGCAAGATGTTGTATAATAAACCGAACTGAGAATAGATGAGCTCAAATTGTTGAGCCCTCATGATGGCATCTTTGTCGAAGAAAACTCAGGATGTTGCGACGTCTTTGGATAGCTGTGGGACCAAAGACTTAAGGAACCACTCAAGTAGGAATGCTGGTGGGACTGGTACCTTGATTAAACTCTTCTGGCATCTCCATTCTTGGATGTGATCAGAGATATGGTCCACTGTTGTCTGCTTGAAATTAGCGAGCAACCTTGTGCCAGCGTCGTATCTCACAGGTAAATGGAAATGGTTAAGGAAATCCATCACCAGTTCGCTAAAAGAAGAGTATATTGAGCGATTGAGCTCAATGTACCATTTCGTGTCACTCCCAATGAGAGTATGTTGAAACAATCACAACTGAACGGAGTCATCTTTCAATGAGTTAGATGAGCACCAAAGATGGAATATAGTCACATGATCTCCTGGATCTTCATTAGGATTGGCTTCGAACTTTGGAATGTCCAAAGGCAACTTTGTCGGCATAGAAGGCCAATGCGGATCATGACAAATAGGGTCATTCAACAACCTTGTTAAATCTGGCAAGTGTAAAGTCGCTAGGAACGGTAGTTTGGGTTGTTGTTGATAACTAGGGAAAAAGGGTCCTGGAGTTTGACTGACAGCAGGTTGCCAGGAAAAGTTTGACTGATGGCCCAGATTCTGGTAGAAACCATGGCCCTGGCCAGCATAAGTATTTTTCATATGTGGAGACATCATTGGCTGATTTCCCAAATAGGACATAGATTGTTGGGCATGCATTGTATTCGAAGGACTTTGGGAAGGATTACCCCATGCCGGTCCCATGGGTATAGGCATAGTAGTTTGCCCAGGGTTCCATTGATTGTGGAAAGAATTACCCCAGACCGACATTATGGAGGAGGGAACAGATCCTTGCCCTGAATTCCAAGGTCCTGCTAGGTTTTCCCCCTGTGCAGGAATAGTACCCTGCCCAGGAGTAGATTGTCCAAAAATAGGGTTGCCTCCAATCGAGAAAGAGGCTGACGAGAAGGTGTTGTTACCAAACATTCTGTTCCAAGAAAATGATGTCGAACCTACCGGCATACTATGCGAAGGTGGTCCTTGACTCCCCGCTCCAAATAAACTATTGTGTGTAGGTTGCCTGGCAAATTGTTGATGCAAGCCACCGAATAAAGGGGATGAAGGAGGGATATGACCTCCTCCATAAGGAAAAGCGTTAAAAGGGACAGGAGTGCCCCCCATGTGACCTTGCAGAGGAGTGCTAGAGCTCCCTGCCCCCAGACCCAAAGTCTGTAAAGTGGAGTAGGAAAGTATAGGACTTGTACCTGAACTAGGCATACCGTATGAGAACGGAAGGCCTGTCGCACTAGGTGTGAAAGGGGTTGTGGCCGCCGCCAAAGATGGGTTCGGACCACTGTTTGAAGTAGTTGCGGTCGAGACCATGGTGGCTCGAACTGACGATGGTAGGTTAAGAGATGACAACTCTCCTGTGGTGAAAACCGTGGTGGGAATTGAAGAATTCCCAGAAGGAGTAACAACATTTGTTTCCATTGTTGTGTGCGACACTATCTGGCGCTCGTAAAATTGAATTGGTACAATGAAAGGTGCCAAGAGATAAGTGGTTGGGGTTTCAACTGAGCCAAGAGTGGTTGCTTCAAGGTCCAAAATGGTCGATTCCTCTGGGGGTTGTTCGAACACAATGGTTTGTAACCCAGTCGCTTCAAAAGACCCTTGTTGGTCTAGCTTCCGCCTTAATGGTGGCGGGGGTGGCTCCAGTGTAACCGGCGGCAAGCCAATAAGCCTTCGTGACCAGTGGAGCTCAGGATCCTCCACTGTGTGAGAAGATCCAAGACACTCTAAGGTAATATAAATGCTAAAAAGTATCATGCACTACAAAAGAATCCCTAGAAGATAAGACAAGCAAACACTAAATTAATCGAAAGAACAGTTACAACAGCCAACACTAGAGCAACTTACCAGTGCAAGTGCAACTCGAACACGGAAGCACCCTCTAGGTATAATCTAAAAAGTGTGGTCTGATGTCTGTCCTAGGTACCGCAGTATACCCCCACAGTCACCTATGTATGTCCCTAACAAAGATTGGCAACTAGGTTGCCAGCATGCGAACAGTCACCAGGCGAGTACAGTCGAAAGTCGAGTAGACCACAATGAGCAGGGTATCGAGCCCGAAACCTGTCAAGGGTATCGACAGCAAATGCTCCGGAAGAAAATTGAGGACCTCGAATGGATTCAAGACCCATGAATCCCCGTGGCAAATGCAAACGATGAAATCCCAAAACAAGCCCTCTATATGTGTTCTCCACTATAATTGGTCCGGCTTTGGAGGGGTTATCTCCGCTACCTTTCCGCACATGACCTCGTGTTTATCCCTTGTGTTAGAGGGGGGTATCGGATAACTTCCATGAAACTGGACTTAGAAACTCCCTATCTCAGACTCCAATGTTTGATTTTAAATGGCCTTGAAGAGTTTCCTCTCCAACCTAGTCCAAGGCCCTAGTCCTGAACTAGTTTGTGAACCCTACAAACATAAAAGTCTAGTAGATTTTAAATTTAGTGTTAGTTTTATGGATTTGTCTTACGTCAAGGGGTATGAGAGTGAAACTGATGATGTGTAAAAGACGAAAGCAAAAAATGAATAAAAAAGCTGGAAACAAAACTTTTATTGAATGCAAAATTTCAACAACTTTTCAAAAGAAAGATTTTTAACTTTTTTCTAAGATTTTAGACAGCAAACTCAAAGGAAATTAACTCGACTACGAGCTACTTATGATCTAAGTGAACTGCAAAAACTTATAAAATAAAGACTTTTCCCTAGCTAATGATGCAAAAACACACTCTTCAACCAAAGAAGAAAATGAAAAGTTTTTTTTTTTTAAATGCTAGTAAAGCAAGAAAGGAGAAATACCGACAAGCAAAAACCAAGAAAAACAATTTTGGCCTAATCGCAGATCGCAAAGAATCATATTAACAAATCACACAATAGCAATCGTAAAAACAATGACTCTCACACTTATCTAAAAATCGTAAAAAAAAAAAACATTATTTTTCTGACAACATTTCAAATGAGAAAAAACAAGCTAAGGGTAAAAATAATCCTATGCTACTAACTATTCAAACAGAGATTCAAACACCTGGGAGGAATAATTATTATCAAGGGAAATGATGACTACCTTACCCTTAACAAAAAGTATCATGTACAAGCACGCGACTATTACTCAAATAGCAAGCGTGTGAACGCACGCTGAACAGAAACAGAGGGCGTGTACACGCGGGCTGACCTTGTACAGGCCGCGTGTATATCTAAACTCTAAGGAAAAAATGAAAACAGACAGACCAAACCAGGAAGAGACCACTGATATTGATAACCAAGATCCCTTGAAGGCTTGGATACTCTTTCTAACAGAAAAACAAATAATGCAAGGAAAAAATAATAAGGCAAAAAACAATCTGAAATAGGACTGTTATCAAACAAGACTTACACAGAATTCCAAAAAACCCCCTAAGAATGTGTGATTCTGAAAGGGAAGAGGATGACTGCCTCTGAGGTTCTCTGAACTCTACACTCTACTGCTACCTCTACAACTAGCATTCGCAGGTGAGCTGTAAGAGGATAGGGCGCGGGTACACGCATGCAGACCTTGTGTAGGTCCCATGTACCTCTGTGGGTCCTGAAAAACATAGTCAAGAAAAAGTTAGGGAAATCTGGTATGGAAAACCAGACTCCCTGCTAGCTCAGACCTTACAAAAACAAAAAGAAAAGACAGGAAAGAAAAACTAGTCTTTAAACTACCCAAAAACTAAATGAAATTCCAGGAACCCTAGAGAGTGTCCCCAGTATGGTCGCCAATTCTATTGTTGGGGAAAAACACCCTACTGACTAGCAAATAGAGTTCAGACTTTGCATGCAGATATGACCGAATAGAAATTACTTTCTACCTTCATCCCTAGATTTAAATCCCCTTTTCTTAGTAAATGCATGGAAAGATCAACCTACCTCGTTACCGATGTTTGATGTCGATCCTTCCTTGTGCTTGATTACTTGTTCGCAATACTCCTTCCAAAGTTGACCTGCATTCAAGACGAGAAACAACTATGCATGCATACTACTTATATACTAACGGGTTAGAAATCAAACATAAACTAATCAAACCATAAAAAGTTCATGAATTGGTACGGGAAAAGCATTCTCTTTATTACTTAAAGTCAGTCAACTTACAAAATTTGAGACCGGCCATCACTCCTTGAACCTGATCCTGGGCTCCTCTTCTTCTGTCCTTCAACTGCTTTGTTTTAAATCTCCTTTGGCATTAGGAAAGGCTAAAGGGTTGGGACAATGGGAATATGTAAATGGGCAGAGTTTCTTTGTTATATTTTTCCTCCTCCAAATGGTACCCCTACCCCTTCTTTTATAGGCTAGAAGGAGCTAGGTATTTGGACGAACCCTCGGCCATGCATGGCCGAGGGTTTCAGTTAACTCACCCATAGCATGGTTGAGGGTTTTAGTTAACTCACCCATAGATTTTTGTTTTGTCGACAACTTTCCTTTTTGCATGCTTTTGTCGGTCCATGTGGGTTGTTTTGGGTCAGCCAGTGTGTACACGTGTGCAGTAATGGATTAGGGCGCGTGGGCCTTTATAAAAGAGGATTTTGAAAGAGTTTTTCAGCAGTGCTTTGGCAAAGAAGGGATATGAGTTGGCCTGATGCCAGGTAAGCATGTGTGGTGCAATTTAGGGTTATAACAGATGCCCCCTAATGTGTGAGGTTAGAAGAGCATATGATGGCCGAAATACATTACCAAACTTTACTGATGTGTCGAATGATTGAGCCCAAGGATCAGGAATCGGGAGGTGTCGTCTGTAAAAGAAAAAATGTCTCACCGAGGCGAGCATACCCATGCTCGGAATAAAATAGAACCATGGCTACCAATCAAATACACTATAGATCCATGCAAATAACTATAAAGAGTAGCCGCGAACAATACACAACGGAGCTACATCTCAAAATTAGAAAGATATACATATAGAGTATCCATCTTCTAGAAGATGATTCGGCCTTATGGCTGGAGATGAGATCTTCATACCTCAAGCAACGACTTCAAAATCTTCAAAACTTGGGTAGGAGTGTAATATGAGTGTAGGACTGCACTACCCAGAGGTCTTCGATGGCTCTTCGGTCATGGACTTGATAATCTTGATGATCAGACTGAAGGCTTCAGTGATTTCGAACAAGGACTTGATTGGATGTTCAGGATGGTCGGGTATGCGGACAAGAGACATATTGCAGAGGGGCCGAATCAGGTTAGTGACAAATTTCTCTTGGACAATAGCATGACAAATGATGAGACTCAGGTAGCATGTATGTTAATCATAAGTCTACGAAGCAGGAGGCAATGCAAACTCTCCATATGTTTGGAAGGATAACCAAACGGTGGAGGACACAACTCTATATAGCGAGAAAAACTTCCTGAGGTCGTACTACATCCCATAGTCTGATGAACAAATGGACAGATGTGCTTTATCCAAGGGCGACTCATTATGCTGACAATAAAGAAAATACTTTTCCCTTCCTCTTTTTGGGGTATATTTGATGTTTTTGTTCTTTTCAATAATTGTGGAAAAAGAATAGAGGAATATTACGTTACAATGCATGAATAAGTATTGCAAACATACAAGTTCAAGGCACAAGGACAAGACTGATGTTTTAGTAAAATGATACTTGGGAAAAATCCTCCAGTGGCCAAAGGTGTTAAGATGCAGAAGCAAATTGTCACAAGGCTGGTGTATAAGGTATGCAAATGTGGTTAATAAAACACACAATGGTAATGTCCTTCGATGTAAGTTTAACAAGCCCAGAGAAGGTAAGCTCGGTGGTTTTTCATATTTAGAGAGTCTGAACAAACATAAAAGGAGACTCCATTGGGGTACCTTTTTCGAAGATAGTCTAGTCAGTTCGAAAAAGGGTAAATTAGCACCGATTAGACGTCGATTCAAAACCATTTTAATGAGTGTGATAAGGACAAGATCACTCGGCCATTTTTTCATTTTTAAGGAGTCTGAAAAAAGATTAACTATGGACTCTGTCAGGAATATAATTTTGGACCAATTTAACGAGTGTGAAAGAATAAGGTCACTCGACGATCTTTTCAATTTTAGGGAGTCTGAAAAGAACTTAACTATGGACTCTGTGGGGGTTTCTTTTTCGTAAGTTTAGACCCTCAGGCCCGAAAAAGGGATAAAATTATACCTGAGAGTACTCTTCTAAAGAACGGAAGTTCCATAGAGTATACTTTTGTTCGTACAGTTGACCGTCTAGACCAAAAAAAGGGGTAAACTACCATCGGACAGACGTGACTTCAAATTTTAGTTTAACGAGCGTGAAAGGTCACAAGATCACTCGGCAATCTTTTCATGTTTAAAGGGTCTCAAAAGGGCTTAAAAGGAGACCCGTTATTTTTTGGGAGTCCTAAGGGTGAGATCAAGAGCGAAGAATAATTATGCAAATGAGGCTCAAACTCATATTCAGGAAAGACTATAAGGACTCCCGAGCCTACAATGTTTTAGAGACGGCATGGACACCATAATGCAACCAGGACCTACCTAGGGAATCCATGTTCTGGTAATCTCTACCACCAAGTTGCGACACCTCTAAAGCAGATATGATGGTTCCGTGTCACAGCCTGATGGGATCTATCCTATGGCAGAGGAAAAATACAATGACACAAAAGTCGGGGTAGTAACCTAACCTATATGCTCAAGCTAATTCTTGGAACAATTTTCATGGACCATCAAAATTTTCTCAAAACCCAAAAAAATTGTCCCAATACCTGATCAAATCTCTCCCATATAACTCCTGAATCACTCTAAATGGTTTTTGTTATAAAAAAACTGATAAGGGAGGCCAAAAAAGTGACAAAAAGAGGCCAAAAAGTCTATAAATAGAAGTTGGCAGCTCATTATCACCATTGTTGATTTGGAAATTGACTCTGGAGCCAAAAAAAACCCTTTGATAAAAACGGTCATTCCGGGAGCTACAGTGGACGAAACGAACTTCCGCTTGGACCAAGTAAGTACAAACTCCCCTATCTAGCTATTCAATTCTTCAATTTTTCATTTGATTTCATTTTTTGGGTGGGTGTCGACCTTTAAAAGGTCGGTGTTGTGCCTATTTCATCACCTTAGTGAGAAAAATAGAGGTGCTTGCAAGATCAGTTGGGTCTGCTGAGCAGGACAACTGTAAGGAAAAGAGTTAGGGAAAGAAAATAAAAAACTACAATTAAGAATTAAACTAAGAAATGCAATAACAACTAAGTTCATGAGCATAGGGACATAGAAACAAAAAGAACCATAAGACCCATGTCACCAATGTTGAGGTTGATCTATTAGTGAAACAATACACCAAGAAGAAAGGGGACTATGAGTCCCTTCTTCCTTCAAGGGAGGGCTCTTGGACCCCCACTAGCTAGCTCTTCTTACAACAAAGAAAAATGGAAAATGATGAAAGAACTCTTTACAAAT
>ML840312.1:52149-62912 GCA_009831015.1 Picea engelmannii | reverse complement strand
GGGAATCTATGTTATATTTAAATAAATGTTAACAAACAATTTGAGTGGATCTTGTGCTTGAATAAAAGTTTGAAGAAAACATTTTACAATTTAACACCAATGGTGGGAATCTATTATATATATATATATATATATATATATATATATATATATATATATTGATCCTCCAAGAGTATCCAATATTATTTAAGAATCGATACGTAGTGAATATTCCCTAAAATTTGAGATGCACAATCACATATTTGGAAAATATATTGAAAAAACATATTATGTGATCATGTAAAATTTTTAAATTTAGGCAAAAAATATAAATATGTGCATAACTATAATCATAGATTATACTATTTAAATTTTATTTTGAATATTGTAAGGCCTGTGGTGCCAAGCTCGGGTGCACACACTTCTGCCACAAATCGAAATGGAGAAAATTGGGCAAGAAAGACACTCAGTGCAAATGAGGAGATCAAATTCTTAGTATAGGGGAGAGTTGGGGTTCCTTGGGCGCATGATACTCCAAGGGGAAACTCCACCCGAGATGCCTTGTGACATAAGTCAAACAACGGGCAGTTTGATGAAGGGTTGAGGGAATGAATTGGGTGCTCCACCAACAAAGGAAAATCGTCTAAGGCATGGGGGGTGCACTTAGTAGAGTTGGCTTGACTCACCTAAGGGGCGCACACACCCAATACAATGAGTCAGCTACACATATTGGTGGGTCGACCAAATGATATAATGAGGTGTTTGGTGGGTCAACTAGGAAAGAAGCGTGGACGTGCCCATATGAGGATTCAACCCAACCTTGTGAAGGGGTGTGACTTGGTGAACCAACAGTTCGACTCACCCGTGAGAAAAGAGATGCGACAAATGGATGCCTATAAAGGAAAGAGGGCTCATAACCAAAAAGGTAGCTTGGAAGAAAAGGAGAGAAAGAAGAGCTATGTAGTTCAGAGGCAAACAAAGAGGGAGAGATCCGTCAAGGAGCCAATTCGCTCCACTTGGGAGGACTTGTGTTGCCTTGAGGTGGATTCGGTGGATAGATTTGGGAGAGCTTCTCTTGGTCCAATTTTGGGGAAGTCTGGAAATTCAGTTCTATTGGAAGCATGTGTGAGGCAGAACCAAAATCTATGAAGTCTTCAGAAACGAAGAGACAACACGTCTATAGTTGAGGGAATGTTTGAGGTGCATCGCAAGAGGTTTCAGAGATGATTGAGAGAAAGTATTAGTGTGACAAATTTATTTATGATTATCTTAGTGAGGTTAGGCGAGTCGTGTGACTATATTGAATTTGTAAACTGAGCTAGCAGTTCTCATATCGTAACTATTTCGAAATAACAAAGACTCAATCGATTGTTAGGCATAGTTTGTGTCGCCCACACTATATCTGTGTTTCTTTCGTTTGTTCATTTGTTCTCTTGGGTTTTCATGTTCATCGATGTATGCTTAAAAATAACTAAGTGTTAGATATATTAACAAATGTCTAAGTATACAAGACTTTCACTAGAGTAGGAGTGTGACTCATCGGTAGCCTAGAACAGAGTATGTGTATGCTCTAGGTGAAGAGGCGTAGTCTAGAAAAAGTAAACTTAGTGTTTCCAGGTAGCCAAGAAAGAAACATTTCAGTCTCTCATGCCCTCAAGAAGTGAAAGATCACAAGATTTAGCTATGCACACTATAGGAACGTGACAAATACAAAAATGAAAAAAATTAGCCTAAATTTCTTAATTTTTTTTAAAATTTAACCAAATTGGAAAATTTTCCCTCATAAAAAAAACATTGGGGTACACTACATCAAAAAATCCCTTTACAACCAAAGAAAATCCATTTTTTTATAGTTCTCAAAGCTCTCTTGTAGGCCAACTCCAATTACCAAACACACCATTAAGTACAAGAAATAATAGATCCATAGTCTTAGGAACTCTCAAATGCAAAATATTTGACTAGTTCACCATAACATCCATTCTCATGGAAGGCTCACCAAAAGCCACACACATGATGAAAAATCTAGGAACATTTTTCAAAAATCCTTCTTGTGACCTCTACTACAAGAGAAACTCAAGCTCCACATAGAGTGATCAATATTTTGATATACATTTCCAGGAAAAAACTCAAGAAATTTTGATCCAGGTGGATATTGGTGACCACCCACCTATTCCAACTGGCTCCTCGTGTCCGTTTTTGTTCATCACGTGTTTATGTACTGCTTTATAATTGTGAGTTATACACTTCCAAGGCTTTCTGAAGCCTCACACATTCTCCATGTGGAGACGAGTGGCTTCTCACCTAATCCAACTGTCTTATTTTGTATGTTTTCATGTCAGCACATCTTGTTGTACTTTCAGGACTGTTTTGGGGCCCTAAACATTGTTTTTTTGGCTCGCCACAGTCAGACTGTAGACGGAGTTAGATTCTGAAGGAAGAATGTGTATTTATCTGAAATACCTTTCCAAAAGGCTATCACGCGCCTAAAAAAGAGTTCGTATGAAAAATTTATGACCCTAGGAAGTTGAGGTACCAAATTACACCAACTTACCCATAGGGCCCACATGACTTTTGGCGTTTCACCTTCTAGGGTTAGTTTTTTGGATGTATATGGTTTTGGAACTCATGAGTAATATGAAAAGGGACTATGGAGCCTCATTGTTTTCCATTATACTTAGACGGATGTGTGTAGTAGCCACATCTCTCCTCAGAGATAACTACCACCATTCGAGCAAGTTTTAGTTATGCAGTTTTATAGTTTCATCCTATTTAATTATTTAATAGAAGATATTGTTCACTGAATATTTGTGTTATTCTTCCTATCTCTGTGTTTAATATATTCATTGTGTTTGATCCCTGTATGGGGTGACAGCTGGAGCAAGCGTGCCATATGGCTGCGATTTAAGTCAGGGATTAAATGCGGAAGGCCATCCCCTTAATACCAGTATTACGGATGCAGCTTCGACATAAACGCACTGCAATGGGAGGACTCCTCGAGCGAGCGAGCATTTACGAACTCGGCGAGTGCAATGCTAAAGGTGGTCATGGGGATATTCGGTCGGATTATTGGTTTTCTCTCGCTTCACCCTTGGTTATGCTCTGTGTTTGGAGACGCTGGTGTTGCTCAGAGCTCCTTGCGCCCTGGAACACCATCCTTTGGTGGAGAATTGTTGTTGGTGATTACGTTTTCATCTGGTTTCAGCTTGTGTGTATCTCTGGGAGAGTGCTCGGCAGCATGCCAAGGAAACGGGGTGTGCCACGACGGGGCTCAGCTTGGTACGCCCGTAAGGAGCAGCGAAAGCGCAAAGAGCAACTTTAGCGCGCTCTGGTCATGGCCACTTCTATGCTGAGACAGAGGGCTCGAGCCGAGGAGAAGGCTCTGCTCTCCACCATTGCCGAGAAGCAAATTGGATGCAGTAGTCTGGACACTGTCAAATTGGAGGATAGCACCGAGAAATTGTACCCGGCCTGCATTGTCGAGGAGGACCTGACGTTGGCGGACCTGACGACAATGGAAATGCCAAGCGACAGAGTGACAGAGTCTTGCAGTGGGGATGGAAATCACATGCTGAAGGTGGACGCCGATTTTCCTGGTTGCATGGTTGAGGAAGAGTTTCCTTGGCAGGACATGGAGACTACGGCTGATGTTGGAGGTGCGCAGGACGACGAGAAGAAAATGGATGAAAGGAGCGGTTGGCAGGACGACAGGATGCCCGATGCAGGTGGTGACATGCATGGCTTTCTCCTACGCGAGGAGCACTTGTCCTTGGTGTTTGAGCTACGAGGCCACATGGCTGACCTGGAGCACCGTGCACTCGTCATGGGACAATGCCTGAACGTGCTCCTCGATGCCTATTCGGACGCTCCAGCTCGACGCAAATGTCCACTTTGTGCGCAGTCTTTCGCCATCCCGGCCGGCTCCACGTGGAAGACCAACGAAGATGACAGGTCACCAATCACCTAGGATTTTCATGTTTTATGGTTTTTAGCTTTATGTTACTGTTTTACATGTCTTTAGACTTTAGGCACCTGTCCTGGTTTCCTTCAGGCAGGACAGGTGCCAATAGATTATAGCTGTTTTTGACATGTATCAATGCTGGTTTCCGGTTTCCGGCAGCATTTTGGACGACTTAGACTCTTGACCATGTACATTCTGATACAGATTTTGGATAATATATTATAGCAGGGCCTACCCTTTTTTATTTAAAAAAATATATATATATTCATTGTGTTAATCAGTTCATTCCGCTCCTAAATCTAGATCAGTGGTATCAGAACAGTCTTCTCTTCATTTGTTTTTCTTCGTGCATGTCCCCAACAAGGTCTAGGTACAAGAATTTGGGACTCAAACCAATCGAGCCATTACCAGATCGGTCGCGTCAATCCCGAAAAAAACCCATGGGAGACGAAAATAAAAATGATGGAGCAGGAGATCCTATTAAAATTTTGCTCGAGGAATCCCTCGCGCGACAAAGGAACGAAATGATGGACAACTTCGCACAGATCCTTCGATGTTTTCCCATGGGAGAGGCATCTTCATTAGGTGGCCATGCAACCTCCTTCAAGGTACAAGTAAATTTTGATATTTCATTATTTGAAGGAATAATAGATGTAGATGTTGTAGATAAATGGTTGAATCTACTCGAAGGATATTTTTCGGTCCACAATTTTTCCGATTAAGAAAATATCAATTTTGCACTCATCAAGGTCGTTCCCCATGTTAAAGACTAGTGGGATACTTACTCTGAGCAAAGGGTCGTGGAGGAATCTGCAATTTTTGAGGTGGCCCCTACATGGGATTCCTTCCAGGACACAATTAAAGAAATGTACTACCCTGTTGGAATCTACGAGGACCAGTACACCAGATGGACCACCCTACGTCAAGAAAAAGACCAGACAGTACTAGACTTCACTAATATTTTCCATACCCTCCGCACCAAATTGGGTATCAAAGATTCTGAGCATCATTTTTTTCTCAAATACCATGGTTGTTTGCATATATACATTCAAACATAAATGGACTTCCTGGACATCACCTCATTAGGAACAACTTATAGATATGCTATCAAAATCGAGTAGAAATTTAAGCAGAAACGACAAGAGTTTGGATCTGCAAACCCCTCACAGCCGAAGTAGGGAAAAGGAAACCCCAACCCACACAGAATGGGACCAAGTCAATATGGCTTCCCTTGGGACAATCCTTCCAAGCCACGACACAAGAAGGGAAATGAGAGGATGAAGAAGGACACGAGAAAATGGTGTGAGTACCATAAAATTCCTTGGCACAACACTGACGAATCCCACTCCAAGTAGTCCCTCGTGGCTGAGCTAAAGGCTTCCGAGTCAGAGGTTGATTTTGATTCTGAGTCAAATATTGAAGGAGGAAAGTGAATTATCGATGTTGAACCCAGTTCCACGGTCACTACCACCAAGTTCCGACCAAGCAAACTAGAAGAACCAGAGGAAGGGGAATGCCTCTTTCACTCACAGATGTGGGTCAAGGGGGATCTAATTCACTTCATTGTCGACAATGGTAGTCAGAAGAACCTAATTTCAGTAGAGGTCATTAAGCGACTGAACCTGCCAACGAAACCACACCTACAACCCTACACCATCGGTTGGATTTGTCAAGGAAGAGATCTTCGTGTCAGCCAACAATGTCTTCTTCCCTACGACATCAAGCCTTTCAAAGATGAGGTACTGTGTGATATTTATCCCCTTGAAGTTTGTGATTTTATTTTAGGACAACCATATTTGTGGAAGCGTCATGCTATGTATGACTCTAGACCCCGCGGTGTTATTATTACTTTGGGTAGACAATTGTACATGATCCCAGAGGTGGCACCGCCTACTGCTATTTTTTAAATCTCTACTAAGCAATGTAGTAAGATCATTTCACAAACCGAGAAGTTATTCTTCTTTGTGATCCATGCTCACAGTAAGCACAAGGTCACCACCACATATGTTCCCTCTACACAATGTCTCTCTTTGCACCAGAAGCAAGTGGATGGGATCGTGGAAGAATACAAAGACATATTCGTCTCACCTACAAGGGTACTGACACACTGCCAAGTCAAGCATCCAATTGATCTGACCCCTGACGCACCTCTCCCTAATGGACCAATATATCAGCGCTCGCTGATGGAGAATGATGAAATCAGGTGTTAGATCTAAGAGATTATTCAAAAGGGGCACATCAGACCCATATCCTCCCCTTGCGGAAGCCCGATTGTATTGGTGCAAAAGAAGGATGAGACTTGGTGAATCTGCATTGATTACATAGCCTTAAAAAAAATCACAGTCAAGAACCGCTACCCATTCCCAGGATCGATGACCTTCTTGACCAACTCAAGGCGGAAAATTTCTTCAGAAAGATTGACCTAAAGTCTGGCTACCATCAGGTTCCCATCGAACCAATTGATGTCTCGAAGACAACCTTCAAGTCTAAATAAGGTCTCTATGAATGGCTAGTCATGCCCTTTGGCTTAACAAATGCACTAGCCAATTTCATGAGGTTGATGGACGATGTATTTAGACCCTTCACCAACTCCTTTGTGGTAGTATATTTGGATGACATCCTCATCTTCAGCAGAATGTGGGAGGAGCACACAATTTTTTAGCACTCTGCAGCAGCACAAGCTTTATGCCAACTTGGGAAAATGCTCTTTTGGCATGAACAGGGTCCAATACCTAGGTTGCATTGTTGATGAGAATGGGGTACATGTTGATCAAGCTAATATCCAAGTCATCCGTGACTGGCCAGCCCCGACAACACTGACCGAGTTTCATAGCTTCTTAGGACTCACCAATTTCTACCGACGGTTCTTGTTGGGATTCTCCCATATTGCCTGGGCCCTCATCTAGGTGACCAAGGGAAGTGGTAGGGCCAATTTCATGTGGGGGAAGGAGAAAAAATGAGCATTCAAAGATATCAAACATCGTTTGTGCTCAGCTCCAGTACTCTCCTTGCCCGATCTACAACAACCATTCGAAATTGATATTGATGCATATGACTATGTTTTGGGCATAGTTCTCACTCAACACATGCATCTGGTGGCATACCATAGTGAGACACTCTTCGATATTGTCTGGAAATACCCCACCTATGACAAGGAAATGTATTCCATTGTACAAACCTTTTTTCAATGGAAACATTACATTCTGGGGAAAGAGACGATCATACACATTGATCACAAGCCTCTGCAGTTTATACAAACATAGGGGAAATTATAGAACAACCGCCATCAGAAGTGGTCCACCTACCTGTAGCAGTTCCATATCAACATCAATTGTAAGACAGGTATCTCCAATCATGTCATTGACTGCCTCAGTCGGCCTCTTGTGGTTGCACTTATCGATGTGCTTCATTCCTATGGACATGAAACATCGGAGTGGCCCCAACTTTACCACCAAGATCCAGACTTCGCCGCCACACATTAGCTCTTGGGTACAAGGGCCATTGTCACTAATTTTCACATTCAGGATGGACTCTTATGCCACTTGGGCCATATTTGTGTTCCTACAACTGAGCGTGAAAAGATGATTTGGGAAGCCCACTACAATCGGGTGGCAGGACATTTTGGTGTAGAGAAAACTGTGATCGTTATTCAGAAACATTTTTACTGGCTAAAAATTCAACAGGACATTAGAAAATATATAAGATCTTTCACTGCCTGCGCCATTTCCAAGCCGACCGTCAATACGCAAGGATTATACACCGCTCTTCCTATTCCCGAGAAGCCATGGGAATCCATCTCCATGGATTACATGTCTGTTTTTTCATCCACCAAGCATGGAAATGACTGCGTGTTTGTGGTCGTTGATCAATTTTAAAAGATGGCCATCCTCATAGCCTTTAAGAAGAATGTCACAGTGGCAGATACTGCCAAGATCTTCTTCGAACGAGTTTGGGTTCACTTTTGGATACAACAGACCATCATCTCTGACCGAGACAATAGGTTCCTCAACACCTTTTGGTCGAGTCTCTGGTCTCTATTAGACACCATGCTCACAAAATCCACTTATTTCCACCCCCAAACCGATGGCCAAACCGAGTTCGTCAATCAGATGATTGTACACATCCCGCGCATGTACAATTCTAAGCATCCCCGTACATGGGACAAGAGTCTCCCATATGTCCAACACAACTACAACAGGGCTCTCCATAGTTCCATCGTCCATAACCCATTTCAGGTGGGTCTAGGATTCCAACCATTGGGACCCATTGATGTTGCACTTCCTCTTGCCACCGCATAGATAGAATCTTCCCTTGATCAGTCTGTGATCAACAAAGCCACCATATTCATTGAGTGGATTCAACACATCCACCAACAGGTCCAGGAGATTTTGCAGAAATCCAATGTTAAGTACAAGCAGTGTCATGATAAACATAGGGTACCACACTAGTTTCAGGTTGGTGACAAAGTATGGATACATTTGCAGAAGGAGCGTATCACTAGGCCCCATTGGAAGCTTCGAACCCTACGTTATGGACCTTACACTATCACCAAGGCCTTGGGTAGCAATGATTTTTATCTCAACACTCCATCCTTCCTTGGTCTACATCCCGTATTCAATGTGGACCTCCTTCGGCCATATTTTCCACCATTATTGGACACCTCTAAGATCGCCAAACAACTGACACCAACAAAGCTCAATCCTGACTGCATGGAACAAGCATCCACCAATCATATTGTGGACACACAGGTCAAGGGCACTCGCTAGCAACAGATCTAGCTTTATCGGGTTATCAAGGCAGGGCAACTCCTACACCAAGGCAAGTGGCTCACCCAGGGCCAAATCAAGAAGAAGTTTCCTCACCTAATGGGGGAACTCAACGCAATGGATACTATTTCTTATTAAGGGGGGAGGATTGATCCAGGTGGATATTGGTGGCCACCCACCTATTCCAACTAGCTCCTCGTGTCTGTTTTTGTTCAACATGTATTTCTATACTGCTTTATAATTGTGAGTTCTACACTTCTGAGGCTGTCTAAAGCCTCACACATTCTCCAGTTGGAGACAGGTGGCCTATCGCCTAATCCAACTGGCTTATTTTGTATATTTTCATGTCATCACATCTTGTTGTACTTTCAGGGCTGTTTTGGGGACCTAAACATTGTTTTTTTGGATCACCATAGTCAGATTGTAGACAGAGTCAGAGTCTAATGGAGAAATGTGTATTTCTCTTAAATACCTTTCAAACGGGCTATCATGCACCTAAAACGGAGGTCGTATGCAAAAGTTATGACCCTAGGAAGTTGAGGTACCAAATTACACGAACTTACCCATAGGGCCCACATGAGTTTTGGCGTTTCACCTTCTAGGGTTAGGTTTTTGGATGTCTAGGGTTTTGGAATTCATGAATAATATGAAAAGGGCCTATGGATCATCATTGTATTCCATTATACTCAGACGGATGCGTGTAGTGGCCACATCTCTCCTCAAAGATAGCTACCACCATTCGAGCAAGTCTTAGTTCTGTAGTTTTACAGTTTCATCCTATTTCATTATTTAATAGAAGATATTGTTCACTGAATATTTGTGTTATTGTTCCTATCTCTATGTTTATTGTATTCAGTTTGTTAATTAGTTTGTTTCGCTCCTAAATCCAGATCAACTTTGGTTCTTCAACAAGGAATCATGTTTCTTGAAGAGACATTAAGGATGGGTATAGACCTTGATAGACAACTCAATAATTAGGTATCTTGGGGGGAAAGTCACCCACCGAGTATTTAACATTCAAAGGAACTACCACTCATGATTTTTGTAGATCAAATAGAGTAGAGAGTCGATACCCAAGCACAGAGAAACCATAATGCCCAGAGAGTTATAGTTTGAGTGAATCCATGCCAAACATTTTGGAAAGGTATCCCTTTCAAGCCATGATGTCCACAATGATGCTAGAACATAGCTCTGAATAAAGAGGTGATAGAACAATAATAATAAATCAATAAGGATAATGGATTCTTCCATTCAACCTGAAAGAAATTTCAAGTGACAAAAGACCAACACATTCTTGAGCCTAAACTATCGACCAACATAAGTATTAGAGGCCCTCTATTAGGGAGGGTTCCCCAAATAAATATGTAGAATTCAACATATAAAATGAGGAGCATTTCCCATAATTATGCTTTGACACATACACACAAGTGATTATAGGGGTAGAAGGAAAACAAGAAGTGGTATTCAATAAATAGAAAAAACTTGTCAAGCAATTAGGAATAATTTCACTATTGGATTCCCCACATTTTGGGTGTAGTCAATCCATCAATTTGTGCATCTGATTCTTAGTCAGTCGATTGTATGGAGGGGTCCTCTGACTCAATAAGCCATATCACGTTGACATCAACACAATGAGCCAAGAATTGGGGCTTCCTATAGAAGGAGATGATTTCACTGATGCAAAATGGCCAAGAATGTCGCACTTGAGGACATGTATACAAAGTATGGTACATGAAAAGGGTCAGTAGGATCGATAATCATAGAGATAAACAATGCTAGAGTTCAATTCACCACACAAATAGTTTCCTACAAAATGTTGCACAAGTGTCACAAGGACGAGTTCCCAAGGGGGGGATTTATCTTCACAGAGTGATGTGTTGATGGAGTTATGATGGCTTGGGAACTATAGTCACTGAATGAATTCATACAATATTTCTTGGAAGTGTATTATTTCACAAGGATTTTCACTACAGTTGGGTGTTACTCATGCTAGACATGATAGTATGGAAGCCACCACTAGGCCACAAGTATGATGCACATGTCTCACCATCATTCTATGT
>ML840312.1:35299-46113 GCA_009831015.1 Picea engelmannii | reverse complement strand
AACTAAAAGAAAACTACTACTATTGAAGAACTAAATAAGAGTAAAACCTAACAAACCCTAAACAAATAATATATAACCTCATTTAACCTAGTTTTCACACTTTTACACACTAGCTATCATTCACAAAACCCTAATTTAAATCCAATTAATTTTAGGTCTCTTTTATTAAATTAAATTAAATTATTTCGTGAAAATAA
Organism: Picea engelmannii; assembly: GCA_009831015.1. Classification (NCBI taxonomy): domain Eukaryota; kingdom Viridiplantae; phylum Streptophyta; class Pinopsida; order Pinales; family Pinaceae; genus Picea; species Picea engelmannii. The sequence goes on along the minus strand of ML840312.1, from coordinate 45,916 downwards.
AGATAGCCGATGCAATTTAAATAATTTTTATGGTCCTGCATTTATAGTATTAATTGATGACGATCAGCTAGCTCTAACTCGACGATTAGTCCTGATGATGAATCCTGTTTCGGATTCGAAACGTCGACGACGAAATGATACCTACTGTGGATTTTCCGAATAACATATGTGAAATAACAATACTGTTAAAACCAACTTCCTGTGTGCTCTTTGTGGTGAGTTCAGCCATTACACTCATCATTTCCCCCAAATCATTGATTTCAAACAGTTGAAAGACTCAGGCAGTCTACCTCATCCTCCAGCACCGCCTGCCCCTCAGCAGGCACCACAACAATACATGCAACAACCCCCCTTGCCGTGATGCAAAATCCTATTCCACACCAAGGTGTGATAAACACTCAACAGGATGCACAACATCCCCCACCTCAGGTGGGACAGTACCTCAACCCAAACAATCCAATAGATCGCACGATCCTCCTCACTAGTGAGGAAGAAATCCTTCTGCAAACACGTAATCATCAGCATCATGCACCCACTGAGTCTCCTCCCATCCCTCTAGAGACAAACCCTGCACTGACGGGACCCCCGTTGGTGATTCCTTGCCCTAACAAATAGCCACATCTTCGCATCCCTCGCATCCCATTACGTAGGAATGTCCACAACCCACAAGCTAGGGCATCTCACAATTACAGTTTGGTTGACGACTTAGCACAATCCTCGATTGCCATGTCAGTCTTGGAAGTCCTCCAAACTTGTCCCACTTAGCGGAAGTCATTACTTTCCACCTTGGGGGCAGTCGACCCCACAGATACTCGACTCATTACCTTTGATCTCGACAACAGAGAACCTCACCTTCTCACCTTGATCGCTTTTCAAATACCAGTAAAAATACAGAACATCATAGTTCATCAGTGTATCATCGATGAAGGTGCATCTACATGCATTATGTCCAAATCTGTATGGAAAAAACTTGGTTCCCCTGAACTCATACCCTCTACCATCACGTTACGAGCTTATGATGGATGACCATCATCTCTTGAAGGGCTCTTTCAAAATGTCCCCGTCGAACTCGGGGGCAAGACTATTCTCATCGACATCGAAGTTATCGACGCCCCACTTGATTATAATATCTTGTTCGCTCGTAGCTACATGTACGCTATGAAGGAAGTTGCCTCTTCTGTCTTTCGGACAATGATGTTCCCCCACAATGGGAAGATCGTTACCATTGACCAAGTCTCACATTACAAGCCTAACCCATTTTCCAACATCGATAACATTCTCCCTCTCATCCACACGAGTCATGACGCATACCCACTCGTCGAGATGGGTCCTGGAATTTTCAAAGATCCATCATTGTTAGGAACTTACCATGGAGCACCACCACTCCTTCATCCTTCCAATCAATTATGTGTCATGTCATCTAACGGAACTCATACAGAAGATACCCTTCCTCCTACAAAGGCTTCTATCATATTTGACATCCCACTAGTCGCATAACTCCCCCCTCAAGAGCCTCCTGAGAACTCGTCAATCCCACTAGTCCACGATTTCACCTCTCCCCAAGGACATATCCCAGTTTGGGAGACAGTTCCCCAAGCCATCACCCAAATCCCCTTCTTTTACCCTCCACCGGGCATCGAAGCTTTCCAGGTAGCCGCAATGCTTACCCTACCTAATATGGTGTTAGCAATTCCAGTTTGGTACTTACACCCACCAGAGATGGTCCCTCGACCATCCCTTCCCCCCCAAATGGAAGGAATCTCAATGACGATTCCCATACTTACTCCCACCATACCCTCTACACCCCCACTCACTAACCCCCCTACCACATTTGGGGGCAGGAGAAAGAAGAAGGAGCCCACAGCTCCACTTCCTCCGCACATCCAACCTCCTTGCGCACTATGTGAGAAAGATGGACACCAAACCAACAACTGCCCATCTCTACCCAAGTTACAGAATTTGATTCCACTCAATCAAACTCCCCCAAAACTCACAACTATAACCAGTACTACCACTACCACCCCCCATTCCAGTAGTAAAGGGTTACGAACCAAATTCGCTTGTGCTATATGTTCAGAATATGACCATTATACCCACCATTGCCCAGCACTACCACGCTTTTGGTAGACATTAGTTGCAGTACACCAAAGATTCCAGAGCAACCCCAGTCCTGCTACGTCATCCTTACCAACAATCACTGACATCCGTTATGTCACAACTTTAGTCAATGAACGTATGTGATGCCCTTGCACTCTATGTGAATCATTAGATCATTTTACATACTAGTGTCCTATGATCATTAAATACAGGCAACGCCAATTGACCCTACTTCAACGACCCACAGAGTCGATAGTTGACCTTACCTCGTCACTAGAGGTTCTTCATGCCATTTCTCTCGAACCCGAGGCCCTTCCAAAGCCTCTATGGTTCTTAGATGACTTAGCTGAGGATTCACGCCCCAATCCCCCCAACTCTCCCACTCATTCCCCTACAAACATTTTACACCCAACTACCACGGGTACTCCTCAGTACTTCAATATTTGTTTTATGTCGAGCGAACCATCACCATATCCTTGTGTTGTTCCCCCTGCTTCTTCCTCACTAGGGGGCAACCACACGACAATAGTCACCAATATCACTCTTCATGACCCCTTGTATTCCCGTCACTTCCACTGTGATGAGGAAATACTTGAAGAGGTAAACAACCTTGACTACCCATGGGTTGTGCTACACCATCATGCACTCTTCTTTCCACAGGAAGCCTCCACGCCTCCTAACAAACACCCCAGCTACATAGTTGAAACCAAATATTTTATCCCATCAGGACCTATCGATTGGTTCAAGAACCCCATTCTTGCCCTTGATTCTTTTGAAGAAGGCAACATGGCCAACATTTCCCCGACCATTAAAATCGACATTTCCATCAAAAATGGTGTTGCCGAGGAAATCACCATTGGAGTTTCTTGCACTCCTCAAGAAATCACTGCCTACAAAGCCCTCTTCCATGAATATCGAGATATTTTTGCTTGGTCATACACGGAAATGCTTGGCCTCGATCCCTCTATCATTGAACATCGCATCGACACCTGGCCCGAAATTACACCAGTTCGTAAAAAACAATGATCGCTACACCCATCCAAAGTAGTGGCCATCAAAGCCGAAAGTGAAAAATTACGCGTTGTCGGGTTCATTTACCCCATCGCCTATACATCATGGGCTTCCAACCCTATACCCGTTAACAAAAAATAGGGCACTATCCGCATCTGCACGAACTTTCGCGATATCAATCACGCATGTCCCAAAGACAACTTTTCAATGCCTTTCATCGATCAAATTATCGACGACTGTGCAGGCCACGAGGCTCTATCCTTCATGGACAGTTTCTCTGGTTATAAAAAATTTCAAATTCACCCAACCGATCAGTATAAAACCACATTCGTTACCCCCTGGGGTACTTTTGCATATCGTGTCATGCCTTTTGGCTTAAAAAATGCTGGCACAACTTTCCAACGGGCTATGACATACATCTTTCACGATCTGGCTCATATCATCATCGCATACTTGGATGATCTCACAGCTCGATCCAAGAAACGCACCCAACATCTTGATGATTTGTGAATCATCTTCCAATGGTGTCGTCAGTACAACATCCGCTTGAATCCCCTCAAGTGAGTTTTCTGTGTCACTCTAGGGTGCCTCCTCGGCTTTATCATTTCCCAAAGCAGTATTACCATGGACCCCCTCAAAGTCTAAGCTATCACCGAAATTTGACCTCCCCAAAATTTACGTCAACTTCAAAGTCTACAAGGCAAAGCTAACTTTCTACGACGATTTGTCCCAGACTACGCCATACACGCACAGGGTTTCCTTCTCTTACTACGTCACGACATCCCATTTCACTGGGATGACCATGCCCAATAGTCATTTGACAATCTTAAAATGGCACACTCCAACGCCCCTTTAATCAGTGCACCTGACTACAATCGTGACTATATCCTCTACGTATCAGCATCAGCTGTGTTAGTAGCAGGAGTTCTCGTCCAGCTAGGTGATGAAAATCATGAGCATGTCATTTATTACGTTAGTAAAAACCTCTGAGGGCGACCCCTGAAGTATAAACACGAAGAGAAACTAGCTCTTGCAGTCATCCTTGCAGTCCAGAAACTATGTCACTACATTCTGCTTCGCACAACTAAGGTTGTCGCCGATTCTAACCCTATGCAATACTTACTCAGTCGTCGACAAATTAACGAAAAATTTGCTCGATGGATCGTTATCCTTCAAGAGTATGATCTGGAATTCTCAACACCCAAGAGCAAGAAGGCCCTCGTTCTCATCGAACTTGTCACAGCCCTCCCCTCTGACACCACCAGTGCCCCTGTCAATACTGACTTTCCCGATGAACACCTCTTTTACATCACTTTGGATGATCCTTGGTATGATGACCTCCTCATCTACCTCCTAGGGCGCAATATCGACACCCTCTCCAAAACCAGGCCACCAAGATGGACCCGAAGGCAAACTCTCTAGTATCCGTGGACTCACAGTGGTCCAGCTGCCCTACCATCCTGACATGCAGCGTAAGCCCCCAGGCAAGGTGCTCACCAGCCAACACTCTCTCCATCACCATCAACTGGCCACCACTGATCCACTGCATTGCCAGCGACCCATAAACTCTCACAATCATCATTGCTATACAGCGATGCGCTAGGGCATCCATCGCCCCAATGCTCATGACCGTGCCAGACATAAAGTTCAGCCCCGAATAGTATCTTCGTCCAACTGTCACTAGTGGCACATCCCTCGGTAACACCAGCTCCACTGGTAGGGGCCTTCTCCGAAACGGGAGTCCAGTCAAAAAGTACACATCCTCCACCACAGTGAAGGCAATATGCTCTCCCCGCACTATGAAGCAATGTAGGTCCGGACTCCACATCCGAATAAGAAACTGTAGGAGATACTCCTGCGCCCGTATCAACAGGCACTCAAAGAACTTCAGCAGCCCACAAGCTGCCAAAGTCACATGTACACCTCGCTCCTCAATAGCCACGGCGTCTCGCAGCTGGGACCAATACCACTCTTGCCAACCAACCGGCATCGTGCACAAAGCTCACCTGCAACCACATAAAACAGTCCTAAGTCAGCCACATGGACCATCAACAACATCAAAAAGATAATTTTTACACCCGTCAACCTTGCCTCCAAGGTGTGACTATTTAACACACAGGCGTGCACACGTGCGCACCTGTTCACTCCATAGGCGTGCACATATGCGCGCTTGTTCACTACACAGGTGCGCTCTCAAGCGCACTTGTCCATCTTTCAGGAACGCACACGTGCGTGCATGTTCACTCTACAGGCACGCAAATATGCACGCATGTTCATTACACAGGCATGCTCTCAAGCGTGTCTATCCATCTTTCAGGCACGCATGCATGCGCACCTTCTCAACTTATTGGCGCGCTCTAGAGCGCACTTGTCCAATGCACAGCCACGCACACATGCATAGTTGTGCAGCCGATAGGCGCGCATATAGTGTGTGCCCTTTCCCCTCTTAATGGTGCCCCCATGCACATCTATCTAGTGGGCAGACGCACACGTGTGCATGCCTACTGCTAGATCGCCCGTGCATGTGGGGTCCACACTCATAAAAACCCTCTGTATGACCCTCTGTACAACCCCTGCCCAAAAAATGAAACCCTAACTCTATGTAGGATGATCAGACCACTAACCTGAATCTCGTTGGTCCTCGATCAGATGCCTCGTCCTCCCAGAATCTCCAAAATTCCTCTGAATACTTCTCGTCCAGTCACTATAGCAGCAAGTACAAATGAGGTGGCAATGTGGGCCCTACAGCTATATATAGGCCTTTTTGCCAAACTTCCACTCACCATTCCGGGAGCACCGAGCGTCCGTCTCTTGATCCATCTTTAGCCACGAGATCAGCATCCCATCATCTACATCACGACAGTCCCTGGACCTCTTTTCATCCTGAGCCCCTGGGATGCCATTTTTCATACCCTGATCAGGTACGCATGCGCATATTCAAAATCATCAAACACATGCTCATATATTCGATTCTCTTCAGATATTGTTCACGTCGGGTATTTGGTTTTCATGTGTGTAGGTACTTGGTCATCATACATCAACACAACCCCTTCAGGTATATACTCAACACTGGCATGTAGTCATTCCCTTTGAATCTCACTTACATTTCCAGTCACACCCTCTGACATTTGCCTCTAGGATCCCCATTTCTGACTCTGCAGTACCAACACCTCCATTTTCATCTTCGGTACTGTCACTCGGTAGCACTCTTACACACATGAGTTGTCCCATTCATATCACCCTGTTGCGCTTTTGACACTCATGTTGTTTTTCAAAACCCTTTAGGGATGGGATTCCTGATAGTCTTACATCATGTCGCGAATCAACCACATACTCCTTCTGCTCATTTTGCTAGATTTCCCAATGGACTCCCAGATTATCTCTTAATGGTTCTATTTTTGGACTGCACCTCCACAATATCATGAACCCTCCATTTCCTCCACAATCCATTTGCTCATCTGCAAATTTCCCTTCATTTCACCTACCTCATATAGAAACCCACCCATGGGGCCCCCACCCTCCATCAGTTCTCCGAGCAAATTATGCCCTACCCGAGCCAACCATATCACATTGGGGCACCCGTTTATGTATTTGTACACTTATCCCATATTATTCTTTATTTATTGTACAAACGCCTTTGTTTCCAGGCGTTACATTACCTTTTTGTCGTCACCTTTGGCGACCCTCTTCCCTTTTTGGCCAAATGCAACCCATGTCACCCTTGGTTGGGGCACTACTTATCATCCACCCTTGACGACATCGTCCATATCTTCAGAGTACCCCACAGGCCACTTACCTCTGCCCTCTGAGTTTGTTCACCTTGTCCCGCCTCTGGCACAACTTATCCCCTATCTTGTTGTCCCCCTGACACTCGACCTCGTTGAACAGTTGCGGCCACTTTTATCTCAAATATACTCAAACCAAGGGCAGTCTTGAGTCTTCCTACATATTGACTTCGTCCATGTACCTCCTCCACTTCCTAACCTCACCTAGTATATTTCATGAAGCCATTTTCTTCTGGGCATCATGTCCTCCTTTTTGTCGACATCAGCACAGTTTTCCAGAAGGGCGACCGTATCTTGATTCTCATTACCCATCCAATGAGAGATCTCAGATGGCACAGGGAGAAACACAATTGCTCCCTGCTGTCATTGACCCCCATGACATTCGACATCAACACTTTCTCATGTTACGGTGGGTCTTACTTTGCGACTATTGCAGTTAGTTCTTTTACTTGCCGAAGACCTTTGAACTTGGTTGGGCTATCAATGCCCACAGAATCCGTGATACTTCTTACAGCTATCACTGCATACTATTCAGAGTATGTTCATACACAGACTTGTCTTCTGCCTTTATCATGACCACCCTTGAGGGCACTGCAGTTGTCTACATCAACACTTTATTCCTCTTTTTGAGTTACATGACACGAACATGGGGCATGCCCGCCTCATTTGTACACAGTATGTTTTTTACCCACCTCATGGAAGGTTGGGTTCTACCAGTTCCTTTTTCCTTCCAACGGATCGCTCTTGCAATACCACTATTGATCTCTCTTACAACAACACTCTCAGTAGAAGAAACATTGATGGATTTCGGCTATACATATGCCCCTAACCTCATCCATCAGGGGGCATCTGTTATCACTGAAATTTCGTCCGCAAATGGTTACAAGAATTCAACATCGTCAAACAGTTATGAAGTCATCCATGGACCTGAATTAACACAAAAGCATTCATAAAGGGTAAAAAACTATACAAAATAGTGAAAAATTGAAGGGCGCTATGAAGGCATTGGGCACGCGCGCACATGCACGAAACAGAAATGCACGATTCACGCACATGCGCACGATGCGCGACTGTTGTCGCAAAAAGCCGTGCACCTGAGAAACGGTGCATTTATGAGAGTGGTTGGCCTCCCACCCACTTCTGGTTAAGCTTCCAAGCTAATTTGACACTCAAATCTGGACTGGATTCGACTGGATGGTTGGTCAAAGACCTAGAAATGCCCTAATTATCCTCTTTACACACTACAAACTAGTTGAACAATAGCTCAAAAGAATGCTATAAAAAGGCCATGGATACACTTCATTTTTCAAGGAATTCAAAGAAAAGTTATGCTGCCATTATTCTCTTGAGGACTCTTCTATCCTTTCCAAGAGTATACTTTCATCATTGCATTGGCCAATCCATCTCACCCCTTGAGTGGATTAGCAAAGAATTATTTCACCATTTTCATTTTCCTTTTCAAAGTTGTAAGAAGAGCTTACTTGTGGGGGTCCAAGAGCCCTCCCTTGGAGGAAGAAGGGACTCATAGTCCCCTCGCTTCTCGGTGTTTTATTTCACTAATATCATCCTTATCATTGGTGACATGGGTCTCATTGTTCTTTTTGTCTCTATGTCCCTATGCTTATAAATTTAGTTGTTGTTTTATTTCTTAGTTAATTCTTAGTTGTTATTTTATATTTCTTTTTCCAACCCTTTTCCTTGCAGCTGTCCTACTCAGTAGACCCAATTGAGCTTGCAAGCACCTCTATTTTTCTCACTAAGGTGAAGAAAGAGGTGCAACAAGGTCTTCATCTAATGGCCAACCAAACTTTCATCCCACACCAAACGACGACGAAGAGAAATTAGAGATGCAGACTAAAAGGAGGAAAGAGAAGAAAATGGTATAGATAGCCTAATATAAAGGGAAGGAACTTGTTGAAGAGAAGTAATAGGCTGAAATATCCAAATGGAAGGGAAAAGGGTCAATGGTTCAGCGGTCGTGTGTATAGGATGCCAAGAAATATGACGAAGGGAAAGGGCTCAAACAAGAAGATGCGAGAAAAGCTAGCAAATAATCCACCTATGAAGAACCATTACACACCACTTAAGTTAAGTCCAAGCCTTAAGACTATAGAACATGAGAGCACACCAACTCCATCACAATAGAATAACACCACACCCATCGAAGAGGAAATCTCGTCGCAGTCCGTTGTGCACAAAGTGTTTCCTGATCAACATCAAGAAAATGATATTGGCATCAACACTCCAGCGCAAGTGTTAGAGTAGACCCCTACACCAGTCTCGAGCATCGTTAGGGTTCTCCAATCCAATTTTGATGTAAAACATATGTTGCACAGAGAGTCATCACAAAAGTTGGAAGAACTCTATAGTCAAATGGAGCTTTCTCCAACAACCGAGACCGTATCCCAAGAACAAAAAGTCATAGAAATAATGACAATAACAACCTCGCCACATAGTAGTACCCATAGATGAGTTTTTTGATTCATCCCATTGGCCTTCAAAACCATTGATCCATCCACTACAACAAAACCTCAACTATTACCTTACGCTGAGTTGGAGTTGGTCCAGCTACCTTTATAGGACTTGCAAACCTAGATGGATGAAATCATGAATGAACTATGGGACAAACACCACATACTCAACCATTCCTATACATAACTACAATAAAATAAGGATAAATAACTTGCAACGGATAAAGAAACTCAAAGAAATCATGACCAAGAATGAGTTTCCCATGAGGAGATTGCGGTTGCACATAAGGAGATAAAATAACTCCACAACAAAAAAGTGATTGTGCACACCTCATTGATCAACACAATGGATGAAGTCTACGTGCAAGACCCAAGCATAGCCGCAGACACTTCGAACCTCCATGTGCCATGTAAACTTGGAAAAGTCAAGGAGAGATTCTAGTACTTTCAAGAAGATAACTTAGAGCTTCGAGAAAAGTTGAAGTGCACTCCCCAAATAGGGGAAGGGTGGTTGCAATAGAAAATTTATATTGAAGAAAAGGAACTAAAGCAGGGATAGGAGCATTTAGAAAATTTCTCAGGGTAGTCGACTATAGATTCAAGCTCTGGAAACACCTCTAGAATGCCCCTGAAATCAATACCATTGAAAATTAGATCCATGCAACTGAAGCATAGATCGAGAAAAATAAGCAGGCACTACCCTCCTTGTCACTCGAAAAAATACAAGAGGCCATGATAGTGATTACCATCCAACTTCAGGAGACTGCATCTTCCTTCAATGAACAACAAAATATTTTAGGCATCATGCTCGACGCAGTGGACAAAGCCCCATTGCACTACTACAAACTTTCATATGTGTAAGCAAAGGAATCCCCAATCGTACAACTGGGGGAGCAGATAAACCTACAATGGAGACGATAAAAATAGGTTATATGGAAGATTTTTTCAAAAATATAAAGGACCTGACATATATTTTTGATGAGATTGATGGCCAATTAAAATAATTCATCATAGAGCTCATCAATATGGTACCATCAATATCCTCTATCGAGATGTAATCAACATAATTGGCTGAAGGACGAGTGTAGTGACCCGGAATTGTAAAGACAATTATATAGATGTAAAGACCAGATTCGTAAATACACTTATATTTCTACCAATTTACTTAATTTCTGTAAGCTTTTAAGAAGTATAATTTTCAAAATTTCAAAACTATCTCCATACTTGCGTAAATAAAATTCGGCAATAAATAT
>ML840312.1:0-20781 GCA_009831015.1 Picea engelmannii | reverse complement strand
AGTTGAATACCTTAGACCCTAAAAGTTTTGATAATATACAAGATTTTTTTACTAAATTTAAATCTTTGTTATTAAGCTTGGGTGAATGTGGTATTGATAAGTCTACACAAGAGAAGCAACTTATTATAATAATCTTGGCCAAGCTAGGACTAGAATACACTGTATATGTCTCCAATTTCCATTCTGGCAGATGTCTTTTTGGAACAAATTGGAAAATGCCTATGTTGGCTCAGTTCATTGAGTCTCTTACACAAGAGCAGAAAAAAATCATACATATGGGCCTCATGAAAGATCCCAAAGCACATGCACTCACCATGCAGGATGGAAAAGGGTCATTCAAACAAAATAGGAAGGAGGGATAAACCAAATCCTTTAATGATTCTTCAGGTTCCAAAGACTCTTCAGATTCCAAGAAGAAGAAGGGAAAGCAGTGCACTTACTGCAATAAACCAAATCATGAAGAATCCACATGCATGAAGAAACAGATCGATATTATGGCACATGCACTTCAGTAGAACAACCTTGGAAAATTCATTCCAGAGGGAGTCAAGAAGCAGAAGGAAGAAGATCCTGCTCCTAAGAAAGGTAATCATCATGCTCTTATTGCAATTAATTCCTCATCCGATTCATGGATTATAGATTCTAGTGAAACCCATCATATGGCAACGAAAGAGAAAGTTTTCTCTTCCTTGAGACCATGCTCAAGACCCCCTATTCTCATGCGGGATGATACTCCAGTAGCAGTAGCAGGAGAAGGGAGAGTGGAACTCCACAATGGCAGTTTTGAAAATGTTTTACATGTTCCAAAGCTTTCTATGAATCTGCTCTCAGTTTATCAGATCGCTCAGAAAGGTAAAAGGGTTGAATTTACATCAGATTCAGTTTCAGTAATTGACATGCATGACAATTCCATCATTGCAATTGCTGAGGTGGATCACAAGTCAAGGTTGTATAAATTCACTAAGTTTTCTGACGATGACTCCTCTATTCTACTTACACATAAGGAGAGTACTTTTCATGCACCTCCAGTGCAACATGCATATACTATTGTTCTTCCATCAGTTTCAGACATCAGAGATGACTCCATACACTTTGATTTTGTACATGGAAATAAGCACGTAGTACATCTAGATAAGAAGCTAATGTCGAAGCTTCAGCAGATGCCCAAGAAGGCACATATCACACTTCAGGTAGTAGGAAACCTTACAGGGAATCCATTGGATTCGAGGAGGACCCGATCTCAACATGATGAGCCTTCTCATGTATTTTCAGCTTCAGAACCTGTGATGCCCATGCATTGCTATATGGTTCAATCTACTGATCCACAGAACTAAAATAGGGTTGTGGGAAATCTATTATGGCAAGCAGCCATGCAGAAGGAGTATGACTCACTCCTACAGAACCAGACTTGGAATCTGGTTCCACATCCACCAGAAAGGAATATTTTCAGGTGCAGATGGGTCCACAGGATCAAGAAGTACAAGGCCCGACAGGTTGCCAAAGGATTTCATCAGATCCATAAAGATTTCTACATCTTCATGAAGACTTTCAATGAGTAGAAGTTTCAAACTTTGCAGGATCATCTTGCAGTGAAGAACACAGTTTCCTAGCAGTTGTCATTTTCTTCTTTTGATACATTATCTTTTGAGGGGGGGTTTTGTTCCCACATGTTTTTCCCTCTTTCCTCACTTTTATTCAGTGTTCATTAGTTGCATTGTACATGAGTACCTAAAATGGCCTAGTAGCCGGGACTCATTTTTGCTCCATAGTGATGTTTAGGGGGGGTGTTGGAGAAATTTCTATTTTCGACACACTAGTTCAGTTGGAATAACACTAGTTCATTGGGAGTTATCTGACTAGTTCTATTTTTAGACTTTCTATTTTTACCATCACTATTATGCATGCATGCATTCCTAAGGAAAGCTAACTGCTTGATTGCTTTTCTTAATTATGGAATTATTTTCCCTATATATGAGTGTATTCCACTCATTCATTGTATCATATTGATCATGATCTATGTATCAATCATCAGCTCATTGGATTAGTGTGAATATATTTTCTCATTCTTCCATATTGAATCTCTCTTCCTTTTCTTGATAAGCTTTGTTTGTGCATGCTTTAGCTAGATCTCCTGTGCAGGTTTTCATGAAACACTGAAACTTATTTCGCCACTCTTCTTTCTTACAGGTACCAAGTTAACTACCCATTTCGAGAATCTTAAAGAAATGATAATCTTAGCTTCAAACAATTTATTTACCTCCTTTTCGATTAGCGATAGTAGCAGGGGATTTATCTGTCTCAGTTGTTGTTTGAAAGGATTCTGGTCTTCTTTAAGAGGGATAACATGTTGGATTACTTTGGTGTCATACACCTTTAGATCATCATAGCTCCACGTGAAAACATTAGGGAAATCCTTCATGAGCTTGGTGTAGTCCTGCTTGACATCTAGACTGAGTGTTTTCAATAATTTGATTATTTTTGGGTTCTCCTCAGTCTCGATGTTGCAGTCTTTGACATCCTCGTTGTTTGCAACGATATTGGGATTTTTGGCCACGTCATTTTCATCAAAAAAAAATTCCAGCGACACTAACCCCTTTGGGATGATGTTATTTTTTAGTTGTACTATGTCCCTTCCCGCTATCTGGTTCTGGAATGGGTATTCATCACTACGTGCATCTGCACTCCCATCTTCGTCGCAACAACATTCATTGTCAATGTTTGTATCAACAAATTCAACACTCATTTGGAGAAACCTCTCCACCTTCTTGTCGTCTTCAAACACCTACCAGAATTTGATATTATCAGGCACTGTCGGCCTGTGCTTGAATTCAATCTCGTATTTTTTTGTTTGGGAATATGGGGATTTTAAAAGCCGAGGCCGAGGTGGCTAACACATCAATGATCTGATTTTTCTCCCTTGGGATAGCAGATAGGTCATACTCTGAAAATTATTCGAGGAGGTCCAACGCCAAGTTTCTGTACGATCTCAACCTGGGGTGTTTTGTATAGTATACGCCTTTAACCTGGTTTATGACCATCTCAGAGTCTCCGCACACTACTATCCTGTTTGCGCCTATGTGTGGTGAGAAGAAAACACAGGAAGTAACTCGGAGCGTCGTTGCGGATGAATTCAGAATTAACTTTAAGAGGAAATTTTTTTGTCTAAATAGCGCGAACAAGGGGCATTGCGCAATGAATCTACATATTCAAAATTTTGTTTCAATTTAGACAGAAAAGGATATGAGTAAAGAAAATAGGAAGTACATATGCAAAGAAGGGAAAACAATACATCCAACTGCTACAATTAGAATCTTTTAATCAAAGTTACGGGACTTTTGCATTAAGTTTCGCTTGAACTCAAATTACATACAATAGCTATTGTCTATACCAATTTTTCCAACCAACCTGGCTTACATTGAAAAGATAAAATATATAGGCGAGGACGCCACTTGGGCTACCCTGCTCTTCTAACTACAAATACATGTGGCTAAATCATGACAGTTTGGAACCTGCCACGAGGATTCAGTTATCTGTTAGGTCTCGTCATGGGAGAGTGATGTGTTAATTCTTTCCTTTGATCAAATCTCTAAATGGACCAGTGTTTGTCAGAGTCCCGCTATTTATTGTAATGACTTTGATTTCCGTTGCGCGCTCATTTGTTGGGGAAAATGTGCGTGGAAAGTGGATGCTGATTGTCATGGTCGTTATAAAAAATGAAAAAATTTCCTTAGGTCAATGTCTTCTTCAAAACTGTCAATATTTTCTTTCTGTTTACAGGTATGGGACAAACGCAGCTAATCTTGTTTCTTTTTCTCGCTGGCGAGGACTACGCGGGCCATCTCCTTGGTAGCCTCACCTTCTCTAGAATATTTTGCATACTTTTCTTCCGAAAACCGCTATGCTTTGCTCAGCTGTACGATCATATCCTACACCTCTCTGAGCTATATTTTGAGCCACATCACATTCCCTTCGCAACCTTGTGACGTTGACGCTTCAATGATCTTTGTTTCTAGATGTTGTCTCAGCTCCCTGTTTTCCTTGTACATTTCGGTGATGGATAGTTTCGCTTGTTTCACCTACTGAGATGGTTCTTGATCATTTGTACCCATGACATCCATCATCCTTGTTCTGCTTCCACCTTCTCGGATCGTACCTCCAACAGGTTCCAACCGAATGGCATGCATAAGTAATCTTTTGGAAACTGAACTTGCGCGCAACTCTTTCTGGACTCGGGTTTCCCTACTTCTTTGTTCTTCCTTGGCCTGCCCCTCATCCGAGGTATCTGTCATTGGGAAGGCAGAGCTTCTAATTCCCTTCCTTCCTGGTCATGCCCTCCCATTTCAAGTTCCATGTGGTGTGATATCATTGTTTCTGTAGGTAAAGGGAAAATTCCCTTTGGATCTTCGAGGATGCCTGTTGTAAGTGAGAACGAATCCCAGTCCTTTTGGGGTTTGTGCCTGGCAATTCTGCTACTTTGCGCACTCTTTATTATGTTTTGTGAGGTCCCCATAGCATGACCAGTATTTATCCTACGTGCGGTGGATCCAACAAATGTGGAAAGCGAAAAATCCGGTCGACTTGAGCTCGTAAGAAAGATTGAAAACAGTGCATGGACCTGGTTTCACGAATGAAATGGGCACTGAGCATATGAAATTTATAATAGATAGGGAAGAAGGAGGAATTGTGCCAAAGAATAATGAATTCATGGTGACTAAATGTTTTGAATCGAATTGCAGATTTTCCATGGCACATCCCTGCGTGTAAGGTACAGGCGATAAGGGATGCAAGGCATACATGATACGAACGTCGTGATTTTTCATCCCCTCGGCCTTCATAATGAGTTGATAATAGTTTTTTCACTCACCGACATGACTTCCATTAACTACTTGACTCGACCTGGGGCATGTAGAGACTACCTTTTAACAGGACCCGGCTCTCTGAGAATAACCTACCCATACATTTCATGCATGTTTCCACTTTGACATCCCTTCCCACTTCCAAGGGCCAACTAGCCACTTGCTGACTTCAACCCCTTGACTATTACGTACCTTAATTTACATGTTTGGACACATGGGCCATAACTCGACTAAAACCGACTCTAAATGGAAGGAAAAATGGTATCGCTAGCAGGATGCATGCACAGGTCGCCAATAAAGTCAACCAAGGGAAAGGGATCAAACATAAGAAGATGTAGACAACACCAAAAAATAATCCACTTATGAAGAACCAATGCATATAAATTAAGATAAATCCAAGCCCTGGGACTAATGAACATGAGCGCACACCAAATCCATCACAACAGACTAGCACCACACCCATTGAAGTGGAAATATCCTCGCAGTCTATTGTGCACAAAGTGTTGCCTGATTAGCGTTGAGAAAAGGATATTGACATCAAAACTCTAGCACAAGTGCCAGGGTATACCCCTACACCATTCTCGAGCATCGTTAAGGTGTTCATGGCCAATTTGGATGTATAATAGATGTTGCATAGAGAGTCATCACAAAAATTAGATGAACTCTACAGCCAGTTGGAACTTGATCCAACAACTGAGCCCATTTCCCAAGAAAAAACAAGTCATAGAAAGAATGAAAAGAAAAACATTCCCATGTAGCAGTACCCAGAGAAGATTTTTGTGATTCATCCTATTGGCCTTCACAACCATTGAGCCATCCACTATGGTAGAACCTCAAATATTATCCTATGTTGAGATGGAGTTGGTGTAGGTTCATTTGCAGGACCTACAAACCTATATGGCTGAGATCATGAATGAAATGGGGGACAAACACTGTGTAGTCATCCGGTCCTGTACATAACTACTGTAGAAGCATGAGAAATAATTTTTAGCAGATAGAGAAAATCAACACAAGCATGACCAAGAACTAATTTCCCACAAGGATATTGAGGTTGCACATAAGGAGATCAAAGAAATCCATGACATAGAAGTCCTTATGCAAACCTCATTGATCATCGCAATGGAAAAATTGTGTGTGCAAGTCCCAAACACAACTACAGACAATTGAAACCTCCCCGTGCCATGTAAACTTGGAAAATTTAAGGAGAGAGTCCATTAATTGCAAGAAGAGAACTTAGTGCTTCAAGAAAAGATAAAGTGCACTCCACAAATAGAAGAAAGGTGGTTGTAATAGAAAAATTCTATTGCAAAAAATGCACTATAGCATGGATAGGAGAATGTAACACATTTCTTAGGGGTAGTTGAATATAGATTCAAGCTCTGGATACACCTATATAATTCCCTTGATATCCACACCATTGACAATCATATCCATGCAAATGAAGCACAGATCAAGAAAAATAAGCAGGCACTACCCTCCTTACCACCAACAAAATGAAAAGATTCCATGATAGTAATTATGATCCAACTTTGGGAGACTGTGTCTGCCTATACTGAACAACAAAATATTTCAAGCATCGTGCTCGATGCAGTGGAAAAATCCCCATTGCACTACTACAAACTTGCATATTCCCAAGCAAAGGCATCCCCAATTGTACAACTAGGGGAGAAGATCAACCTACAATGCAAACGATCACACTGGGTGATGTGGAGGATTTTTGAAAAAATATGAAGGACCTGACATATATTTCTGATGAGATTGATGGCCAATTCAAAGAATTCATCGTAGACCTCATCAAGATTGTTTTGTCTATTTTGTCACTTGGGTGAGAAAAACAAGGGAACTTACAAGTCTAGTTGGGCTTGCTAGACAAGACAGAGGTTAGTGCATGAGTTAGACAATCCAAGCACATGAAATAAACAAGTAAATAAACTAAAAACAACTAAGGAAATAAAACTGGAATGCATAAAAAACTTTGAACCAAAATCAATCAACCAAATGACCAAGATTATGCCACCAATGGATAACTATATTAGTTGGAAAAACACCGTAGAGAAAAAAGGAATTATGGATCCCCTCTTCCTCCTTGGGAGGGATCTTGAGTTCCCTAATGGAGACCTCTTCTTACAATGATAAAATAGAAAGCAAATGGTGAAGAAATCCAAGCCTATTCCCTCAAGAGGTGAGTGGAATGGCCTATTAGAATGTTGCTAGAATGCTCCAAGGAGAAAAGAGGATTCTCAAGGGAGGATTGAGGTTGCATAACAATACTATAGAAATATTAAATTCTAAGTGCACCCATGGCATCCATTTATAGCATATCTTCATGGATTTATTCAATTGGTTCTTGGTGTGAACAAGGGGCCCTTTAGGGCATCCTTTGGTCCTTGACCATCCACCCATTTGGATTCAGCTCAGATCTGAGGGTCAAATCAAGTTGGGAGTTGGTCCATAAGTGGTTGAGGGGCTAACAAGAACCATAAATGTGTCGTTCATAGGAGTGTGCGGCTTTTCTCTTACACAGTCACGCATATGGCTCATTGTGCGCTCTACGGGCTTCTTTGGCCCATACACTGTGCGCACGCTTCCTTTAGTGATTCAACGCATGTCAATTTTTTCCCAATTATATAGTTTTTGCCTCTTGGAAATGCATTTTTGGTGCTAAAGGTGAACTAATAGGTGTTTGGAACTATTGTATTTTTGTAACCATTTGCATGCAATGTTGCGAATGAAATTTCAGTGATAACATATGCCCCCTGATGTGTGAGGTTAGGAGCATACCTATAGCCAAAATATGAGTACCATTGTAAGGAAGAGTGTTGATAGGAAATGCAAGAGCAATCCATCGGAGGGAGAGGGGAAATTGTGGGAACCAAATCTTTCTTGAGGAGAAAAAAAATAAAATTTGTATACAAATGAGGTGGTCATGCCCCATGCTCGTGTCATCTAACTCAAAAATGTAAGACAGTAACTGAAGTTGTATGCTGATGTAGATGACTGCAGCACTCTCTGGGGCAGTTCGATAATGGTAGATGACAATTCAAATGGTGAAGATACTCTGAAAAGAGGTAAGGACGCCTATAAGAAGTGTCGATGACTTGTAGGAATTGATAGCCTAACAAATTCAAAGGTCTTTGGCTAGTATAAAACAACTGAAATAGTTGCATAGTAATACCCACCATAACATGAGATTTTGCTGAAGGCGAATGTTATGGGGGTCAACGACATTGGAGAGCAATGATGGTTCTCTCTATGTTGTCCTAGACTCGTCATTGTAAAGGTAATGTGAGTCAAGATATTGTCACCCTTTTAGAAACTGTGATGATGTAAACAGACAGGGAGATGCGACTCCAAGAAGCAAAGGGCTTCATGAAATCTGTGGAGATAAGATTAGGAACTGAGAGGGAACATGGATGAAGTCAAGATGTGGTGAGACTCAAGATGACCCTTGGTTGGGGGTATGTTTTAAGGATGATTGGAAACAGCTGTGAAACCGTATCTAGTGTTAGGGGGATGACTAGACATGGGGTTAAGTTGTGCCAGAGGCATGACAAAGTGGACAAACTTGGAGATCAGGGGTACATGGACTGTGGGATACTCGGGGTTTATGGGCGATCTCGAATAGTGGATTCCCCAACCAAGAGAGACATGGGTTGCTTTTCTAGAAAAAGGGATTTCAAGGGTGATGACAAAAAGATAAGTAAATGATGGAAACAAAGTCTTTTTACAATTACCAAATAAATAAAGAATAATTTGGAATGAGTCTCAAATACAAAAACAGGTTCCCTAGTGCAAGATGGCTTGGTCTGTGAGGGCACAAGTTGTGTGGAGAGCTGGTGGAGGGTGGGGGCCCCATGGGTGGGTTTTTGTATAAGGTAAATGAATGGAGGGAAATATGTGGATGGGAAAACTGATTGTGAATGAAATGGAGGGTTAATGATACTGTGGATGTGTAGCCAAAATAGAACCGAGATGAGATAACATGGGAATCCATTGGGAAATATAGCAAAATGATGAGAAGGCATATGTGGATTATTCTCATAAATGCGTCAAACTATCGGGGCTCCCATCCCTAGGGGTTGAAATCAAAATGAGTGTCAAAGTGACAAGGGGGACTATGAATGGGACAATTCATGTGGGGAAGAGTGCTACCGGGTGACAGTACCAAAATGTAGCAGAGGTGACAATACTGCAGAGCTAGATGTAGGGACCCTAAAGGTGAATGTCGGAGGGTGTGACTGGGAGATGCAATTGATATACAACGGGAATTATTACATGTCAGTGTCGATCATATAACTGAAGGGGTTGCACTGATTTGTGATGACCAATTACATGCACACATTAAAACTGAAAACCTAACATGAACAATGTATGAAGGTAAAGAAAATATAACATTTATTTGATAATTTTGAACATGAGCATGCGTATCTGGATGTGATATGAGAAAAATGCTCCCCCGGGGCCGAGTACAGATGGTGAACTGGGGAATGTGACTTTGTAGGTGGCGGGACCCTGATCCCATGGCTAAAGATGGATTGAAAAATAGAGACTCTGAGCTCCTGTAACCGAGTGTGGAAGTTTGGAAAAAGGGACTATATATGGTTGTGGGGCCCACAATGCCACCTCATTTGTACCCGCTCCTATAGTGAATTGACAAGAGTATTTGGAGGATTTTTGGATATTATGGGAGTTAGAGCTCACCAATCCAGGATTTGTGAGAGTCAGGTTAGTGGTCCCATCCTCCTGCACAGTAGATAGTTTCTTTTGTTGGGTAGGGGTTGTACAGATGGTCGTACTAGGGTATTTTTTAGGGGTGGGCCCACTAATGCACAGGGGAAGGAAATATATCCACGCTAAGATGCATAGGTATAATTCCATCTCTCGCGCATGATGTGAGGTTGTGTTGGAAACAGTTGCGCATGGGGGCGCGTAGGTAGGAAAAAAAGGTGCTCACAGGATGCGCACTTGTTGGAATTATAGTTGCACACTATGTGGAGTTGTTTCTCAGAAAGTTGGGCATCAGTACATAGCTGTGTAGAGAACAAGTGCACACCCATGGGGGTGATAGCTACGCATTGATGTGCAACTATTTCTCCGACAGCTACACATTGATGCACAAGTGTGCAAATAACAGGCATGCATATGTGCACGCCTGTGGGGGTGAAAGTCACGCATTGGAGGTGAAGCTAAGCGGTTTTGAAAGTTTGAATTTTTTGAATATTGTTGATAAAGGATGAGTGTTGACCAAGGGTTTCTATGTAAATGCAGGTGATCAGTTTATCATGCCAGTCCACTGGAGGGAGTGAGACTGGGAGTTCCTCCAAGAGGTGGTAAGAGAGGAGTCGGGCGTTCGGAGACTCTTGGCAGTCTATGGGCTGCTTAAGTTCTTCAACTACCCATTGATACAGTCATAGGAGTACCTACTTTAGTATATGATATCGATGTGTATCACTGATCTATAGTGCTTCATTGTGCGGGGGCAACAACTAACAGTCTCAGTTGTTGCGGATATGTATTTTCTGACGGGGCTCCCCTTTCGGGGAATGGCCCTTCCTGCTGACCCCCAGTTGCCAGGGGATGTGTGGTTGATATACTTGGCACATGATTATTGTACGGGGCCAAACCCAATGTCAGGTTCAGTTTTCCATATTGATGCCATGGATGCACTCTTGCATCAGTGCATAGTGACGATGATTGTGAGGATCTATGGATCCTTAGCTACTCAACGGATTAGTGGTGGTCAACTGAGGATTATTCAGAGGGTCCTAGATGGGGACATTTTCACCTGGGGCTTGATGCTACATGACAAGATGATAGGGCATATTCACCGGTGTCAGACCACCGAATCCGGTGAGTTTGCATTTGGATATATCCTGGTGGCATGGTTTCTGGAGAGGGTGCCCATGTTGCGCCCTAGGGTTTTGTTGCCAGCTGTAGGGCCGCAAGAGCCACGACTGGTGCGGTGTGCTCATATTTTGGCCTGACATGGAGGGAATGAGAGTGGACACTATTTTACAGCCACATTAGCACATGTGTGGTGTAACATGCCACATATCATACTTAGATTCCCATATGGTGGGATAGACTTCTGGCATGATCTAGACATGCAGTTGCCTCCTGGAGAGGCATGGGACCATAGAGGTATGCGGGTGTATTTATGTTTTGTGATTTTGATAGTGTAGAATATGTTTATATGTATATGGATGTTGACTCTATCTTTGTTTTTGTTTTTGCAGATGTGGGGCCTCGAGGCTGAGTGGTGGAGATGGTGGGAGAGTCAGCTTGCCAAGGGCCAGTGAGACCACCGTGGGCGTAGTCGCAGGTAAGAGAGAAAAGTGGGAGGGATGATACTGGTGTGAGGCTAGTAGACAAGCCAAGGGATGGTCATAGACGTCGGTTCAATGATCCAGGTGTGGGGCCATCGCATGCTCCATAGGTAGAGGTCGACGGGGAGATAGATGATCTCTGACACTGGTTGGAGGCTTTGTTTCAGGGTGTACTAGAGGATATGTGGTCGCACATATAGGACGAGAGAGTCCTGGAGCAATGTGTGGTTGGTCCGACAGAGTGGCGGACCTTGATCCGCAGAGCAACTGTAGCGGGGGAAACGATGACTGGTCAACTATCCCCTGGGCCTCGAGGACCCCCAGCTGGTGGGGCACATCCTGTTGACAGAGGACATGGTGGGGGAGATCTGGGGGCACCATGAGTGTTGGTTATGTATTTTTGTATTTATATAGGCCTGCAAGCCCATTTTGTACAGGGTAGTTTGACACACATTTTGTATAGGGTAGGGGGTACCCATTTTGTACCTATAGGGGTGAGGGGACTCACTTTCCTACGGGCGATGTACATGTTGTACTTTTTTGTAAACATTAATGGCACTTTGAGTGATATACATATATGGATATACAATTTTGGGATCTCTGTGATGTTTACATGTGTTGATATTTTGTGATGTTTTATGATGTCTAATCTATATGTTGTGACCAATGTTTGATAATTTATGTATATGTAATGATGTATTGATTTGATAAATGCCAATCTAACACTAGGTTAGCCATGTTATCTTCTATTTTATTAAATTGTCGTCGAATATGTGTAAATGTAATTGAATCAAAATTTTGAGATAAGAATCTAACTTGCAGGTATTTGCAGAAGAGGCAAGGATGTGGACACGGTATACATTGTTGAGCTGCAGTACTACAAGTTGGGAATCTAATAAAATGCTAAGGTGACGAATGTGGCGATGGTTGGCCTCGACGAGGATACCAATGATGGTGGCATATTATGCTTGGTTATTGGTGGTTGAGCCCAAACATATGCCATTGGAATGGAGCAATTCATGTGAGGGGGTGTAGAGGGATCAAGCGGTCAAAGCGAGATTATGTGTCCAGCGACTAGCTCCGTCAGTGTAACTGATGTGGTAGGCTGGTGGAGGAAGCATCTGTCAATAACACAAATGGTAGATTAGACATGAGGTGTGGAGGGAACAAAAGAAGACTAAAAACTCTACAAATGTGTACAAAGAAAAATCCTACTGTAGAATGACTACGCTCAAGCGTAAAACTTCTTTAAGTACAACCCATTGACAGTTTCTTTGAGAGGATATCCTTTTGAATAGGCTAGGATGTATGCACCTTTAGTGAGGCAGTGTTGGAAAATGTAGGTTCCATGCCATAATGACTCGAATTTCCCATGACCAAGAGTATCGTGAGCGATATCATAGGCTAGGACAAGATATCCTTCATAAATGAGTGAAGGTTGACATGGCGGTCAAAGGTGGCCTTAGATTGTTTCTTATATGCCTCATTTTTCTGTAAGGAAGACCGACGATCTTCATCCAATGACTCTAAGTTTAGCAAGAACTGCTCCATTAGAGCAGTGTCAGGTAATATCTCAATGGTGGTGTGTAACATGAGAATTTTGCACTTGATGGGGAGGGTGGCTTCGATCCCATGGACGAGATGAAATGGCGTAAAACCAATGGATGTTTTGATTGTTGTGCGATAGGCCCATAATGTTGAAAAGAACATATGATGTCAGTTGGTCTTATGTTTGTTGACAGTGCATTGCAACATGATTTTGAGCACTTTGTTAACAACCTCGACCTGTCCATTGGACTGAGGGTAGTATGGGGAGTCAAACTCATGGGAGAAGACTAACCTTGAGGAGATTTTGACGAAGATATCATTCTTAAAGTGTTTACCATGATCGAATACTAATTGTAGTGGAACACCAAAATGGGTAATGACATGGTTGAAGAAAAAATGTGTTGTTCTATCAACGATATTGTTGAAGGTAGGCATATCTTCGACCCATTTGGTAAAGTAATCTATTGCCATGATGATGTACTTGTGTCCATTACTATATGGAGGGTTGAAAGTCATGAAGTCTATGCCCCATTTGCAGAAGGGCCTGACAGTGATGACTGGATGTCGAAGAGTGGGTGGCACGTGTGCTTTGTTTTCATAAAGTTGGCATTTCTCATATCACTTGACAGCGTGGATGTAGTCATGAAACAATGTGGGCCATAAGTATCCTTCTTAAATGATTTTTTGGGTGGTGTACATACTTGAGAGGTGGTCACCGCACGTGCCTCTATGGATATCATTCAAGACTCTGTCTGCTTCATCGATGGTCAAACATTGATGGAGTATGGTGTCGACCCCACATTGATACAAGATGCCACCAATGAGGAGTTACCGAGGGGCCTGATGAAAAATGAGTCAACGATCATCTTGAGAGAGATGAGACCCAAAATTTTGTGTCTGAAGGTAGATGAGAAGGTCACCATACTAGGGGTCATCTAAGGGGATGTAGAAGAGGTGTTCATCGGGGAAATCAGTATTGACAGGTGAACCTTTAGCGTCCGAGGGAAACTTCATGATGAGTTCAGAGAGAACAAGTGATTTCTTTCTTTTGGGATTTGAAAACTCTAGGTCATATTCCTAAAGGATGATGATCCATCGAGAAAATTTTCCATTAATATGTCGTCAACTAAGAAAGTACTTCATGGGGTTGGAATCTACCACGAATTTGGTAGTGTGAAGCAAGATATAATGATGCAATTTTTGGACTGCGAGGACAACTGTGAGGGCGAGTTTCTCCTCGTGATTTTTTTTCAGGGGTGGTCCTAAAATATTTTTACTGATTTAGTAAATAACATGCTCGCAACCATCATCCCCTAGTTGGATGATAACTCCTGGTACTGAGATGACTGAGGCCGATAAGTAGAGGGTGTAATCACAATCATAGTCGGGAGGACTAATCAAAGAGGCATTAGATAGCACCTCTTTTAAATCATCAAAATATGGTTGGGCATGTTCATACCATCGAAATGGGATATCATGATGTAGTAAGAGAAGAAAACCATGCGTGCAAGTGGTGTAATCTGGGACAAAGCATCATAAAAAGTTAGCTTTTCCTTGTAGGCTCTGCAGTTGGCGTAAATTCCTAGGTGGTGGAATTTTTGTGATAGCTTGGATCTTGAAGGGGTCCACTATGATTTTATGTTAGGAGACTATGAACCCAAGGAGGCATCGGACGGTGACACAAAATACACACTTGAGGGGGTTCAAGCGGATATTGTACTATCGACATCGTTGAAAGACAACTCGTAAGTCATATAAATGCTGAGTTCATTTCTTGGATCAACCAGTGAGGTCATCCAAGTAAGTGAGGATGATACAAGCAAGTTCATGGAAAACATAAGTCATGGCCTATTGGAATGTAGCACCCACATTTTTTAGTCGAAAAGGCATGACACAATAAGAAAAATTACCCCATCAGGTGGTAAATGCGGTTTTATACTAATCTGTTGGATGGATTTGGATTTGATTATAGCCAGAGAACCCATCCATGAAGGATAAGGCCTCATGGAAGACACATTCATCGATAATCTGGTCAATGAAAGGGGTTGGGAAGTTGTCTTTGGGATAAGTATGGTTGATATCACAAAAGTTGATGCAGATGCAAATAGTTCCATGTTTTTGTTAACGGGGATGGGGTTAGAGACCCATGAGGTATATGCAATGGGGTAGATGAACCCTGCAACGTGTAACTTGTCAATTTTGACTTTGATAGCCACATATTTTGATGGGTGAAGTGGGTGTTGCTTTTGATGTACTAGAGTGACATTGGGCCATGTGTTGATGTGATGTTCGACTATAGAAGGATCAAGGTTGGGCATCTCTGTATATGACCAGGAAAAAATATCTTGGTATTCCAGAAAGAGATCTTTGTAAGTTGTGAGTTCCTTAGGGGAGAATTCGGCGCCAATGGTGATGTCCTCTACGATTCTTAGTTTGATTGAAATGCAGATTTTGACAGTGGGGGAAATATTGGCCATGTTTCCTTCTTATAAAGAATCAGGTGCAGGGATAGGGCTTTTGAACCTGTCTATATTCCCTGATGGAATAAAATCCTTGGTTTCGATTGCACATATGGAGGCTTGGCTATGAGGGTCAAAGGATTCCTATGAGAGAAAAAATGCTCTGTGATGGAGCGCATTACATGGGAATTCGGAGGTAGTGAGTTCCTACAGGATATCTTCGTCGTAGTGAAAAATGCGAGAATATAGGGGATTCGGGGGAGGGTAACAGGGGTGATTGTCACTGTTTGATTGTTTTCAAGTGGTGAAGATGTAGAGGGGGTATCAAAACTATGGTGTGATGGATCGCTTGACATAAACCAAATGTCCAGACACTATGGGTTGTAAATTGTGGTCGGGGTAATATTTCCTGGGGGAAATGAACCGGAGAATTGGGAGGATTTGGGGGAACGTCCTCAGACAGTCTATCCATGAACCATGGAGGGATGGGAAGTGACTCAGGTTTAGGGGAGGTGATGTGAATAGTATCTGGAGAAGGGATAGGGGGAATCCCTTGCATCACAGGAGGTGAGGTGGTCGTAGGATCTTGAATAAGGGTTATTTGACGATGCTTGCATTCAATGATATAAGGAAACTGGTACATGAAATGAGAAAGTGAGTTACAAAGAGAGAAAGGGTAACTCATTCGTTCGAAGATTGAGGTCGAGACATAATGTATTTCAGTGACATGGGTACCCGAAGGTGTTGGTGGATAGGGATATTGCTGAAAGGTTTGGCGTACTACCGTCATCATCTGTCAAAACTAAGGTAGAGCTGGGCAACGATGAGTATAGTTTCCATACTATGAACAGATGACACATGCAAATTTGGTTCGTAGCCCTTTATTGCCTGTAGTAGGGGATGTTGTGGTTGTACTAGGTGTGCTTGGTGTAGCAGCGAGTGATGTGGTTTCTCTAGGGAGTTGGATCCAATTGCGTAACTCGGGAAGAGAAGGACATATATTAGTGGGGTGTCTCTCTCTTTCGCATAGTGCGCAAGGAGGTTGAACTCGGGAAGGAAGTGGAGAGATGGGATGTTTCTTCTTTTGTCTAACCCCAGCCGTAGCAGTGGTGCCAAAAAGTGGGGGTGAGGGTGGTGTGGCCAGAGTTAGTACTAGAATCTACATCGGGATTCCCTCTGACTAAAGAGGGAGGGATGGTTGAGGAACCATCTCGGGAGGGTTAAGATACCATACAAGTATGGGGAGCACCATGTTCATAAGGGTAAGCATTGCAGCTACCTTAAATGATTATACACCTAGTGGGGGGTAGAAGAAGGGGATTTGAGTGATGGCTTGGGGAATTGTCTCCCAAACTGGGATTTTCCCCTGGGGGAGGGTGAAATCAGGGATAAGTGGTGTAGTACGGTTCTCAGGTAACCCCAGGGTAAAATTTCTTCAATTGGTGGGACATCGAGGGGTGGATAAGCCTCAGTGGTAGGAATGGTATCTATGGTTTCAGTCCCATTAGAAGATATGACACACACATGTGTTGAAGGGTGTATGAGGGGTGGTGCTCCATGGTATTCCCCCAATAAGGATGGGTCTTTGAAAATTCTTGGGCCCATATCCATGAGTGGATATGCGTCAGAACTAGTGTGAACAAGAGGCAGGATGTTATCGATGTTGGCGGAGTGGTTAGGCTCATAATGTGAAACTTGGTCGATGGTGATGACTTTCCTGTTGTGGGGGAACATCATCGTTTCAAACACAGAAGATTCTACTACCTTCATAGCGTACATGTAGCTACATCCAAACAAGATGTTGTAATTGAGCAGGGCGTCGATAACCTCAATGTCAATAAGGATGGTTTTTCCCCCGAGTTCCACGTGGACATTTTGAAAGATCCTTTCAAGGGAGGATGGTCGACCATCATAATCTCTTAAAGTGATGGTGGATGGTACTAGATTGGGAGAGACAAGTTTTTTCCATACCATTTTGTACATGATGCATGTGGATGCACCTTCATCAATGACACATCGATGAACCATGATGTTCTGAATCTTGACTGGTATCTGGAAAGCTACCAAAGCGAGGAGACGAGGTTCCCCACTATCTAGATGAAATGTGATGAGTCTAGTATCAGTTGGGTTGATTACCCCCAAGGTGGAAAGAAAGTATTTCCATTGATTTTGGAAGGTTTGGAGGACCTCCAATACTAACATGGCTACAGAAGATTGCAACAATTCATCGAACAGACTATAATTGTGTGCCGCCCTAGCCTGAGGGTTGTTGACATTCCATCATAACGAGATGCGAGGGATATAGATGGGGGGTTCAGTGTTAGGGCATGGGATCATCAAGGTTTGTCTAGTTGTAGTTGGAGATGCTTCTGAAGTGATGGGAGTAGAGTCAGGGGGCGCATTGTATTGACGATTGCGCATTTGCAGAAAAAATTCTTCTTTGCTAGTTAGGAGGAGATTGTGATCCATTGGATTTCCAGGGTTTTGATACTGTCCCATTTGTGGTGGGGAAGGATGTAAATCCTATTGGGTATTCATCACACCTTGGTGTGGAATAGGGTTTTGAAACATAGCCAGGGGTGGTTGTTGCAAATACTGTTGTGGGGCCTGTTGAGGGGTAGGTGGTGCTAGAGGATGTGGTGCATTCAGGGAGTCTTTCATCCATTTGAAGTCAGAAATTTGGGGGAAATAGTGAGTATAATGACCATTCTCACCGCAAAGAGCATAAGGGAATTTCGTCCAGAGGTTGTTGTTGTTGTTCCTCCCTTGGTTTTTGTTGTTATTTTCCCCTTGGGGGTTCTGGTTACCCTGATTCTGGTTGCCCCTAGCAGGTTGGTTTTGTTGGGGTTTATTTCCTCCTAGTCCTAGGTTATTATTGTTTCCATTTTTCCCTTTATTTTTGGAATTATTCGGCTGATGGACCGGATTTTCCATATTCAAATTTTCAAAAGTATGAGATTGTTGAATGGGAGAGGGATGAACAAAGTTAACACTGACGTGTGGTTGTCCCTGTGGAGGAGAAATTGGTTGGGGAGGACCAGGAAATGGATAATATAGATTATGTTGTGGTAATTATCTATAGGGCGCATAGGAAGGAGAAGCACTTTCACTTATGCCCAGGTTATATGTTGAGGTAGAGGGGGAACCTGAACTTGGTTGAGAATTTGGGCGCATGATGGGTGCCAGCAAGGTTCCACTCATGGGTGGAGGGGGAGCAACATGATATGGTTGCTGGTAAAGGGGAGGAGGGTAATAAGATGGACCTACATATATCGACAGATATTGGGGTGTATGGTACATAGGTGGTGGTTGGATGTATGGGTTGTGGTGTGTTGTGGTACCAATCAATCCATCTATCGCATGAGACATCCCAGGTTTGTCATAGTTGAATGGTACAAGTCTCGATGCATCAGGTATTACCGTGTATAAGTAACCTGACTGAGCATAAATAAGGTCTTATTGTTGAGCCTTGCTGATGGCTTCCTCTTTGGTTTGGGGGAAGGTGGATGCCACATCATTGGCAAGGATAGAGATGAGTGATTTGAGAAACCAATTGAGACATTGTTCTTTGGTGGTTTCTTCTTTACATAAACTATGTCGTCGACGCCATTCATGAATGTGGTCGGAAATATGTGTAGATGAGGTTCATTTTCACTCGGAAAGGAGTTCTAGACCAGTGTTGTGATGAACTGGTAGTTGAAAGAAGGCCAATAATTCTTTGGCCAAGGATTCAAAATTCATGCGGGACCCTGATTTTTAGTCCACATACCATTTGATCGATGGACTAGTGAGTGTGCGTTGAAATAACCTTAAGAGCGGATGGAGTCATCCATGATGCTATTTGAAGAGCACCATAAGTGGAAGGTCATGACATGGTTGGTGGGATATTCCCCCGATTTTACTTCAAATTTGGGAATATCTAAAGGTAGTTTGGTAGGCATATTGGGCCCTGTGGGGTGATAAAATATAGGGTCATTCATGAGTTTACTCAAATCAGGAATGTTGAGAGACATCAAATATGGCATGGGGGGTGGCGGTGGAGGATTACTTCAAGTCATGGTGTGAGCAGGTAGTGGACCTGGCCCTTGAGGGGGGTTTGGTGGGGTTGTACTTCTCAATTGAGAAGAAGTTTTCCCTTTGCCTCCTTGTGAAAGAGGTCTAGTGGATGGATGGCCTTGGGAAGTGGACCCAAGTAAGTTCAAACCAAGCAAAGATGATCCAAAAATAGTGGCACTCACAGGGGTGTGATAAGGTTGATCCAGTGAGTTGGCAAGACTAGGAACTCCTCCTAGAATAGGAGGGAGATTCTGCAAGCATCTCGAACGACGAGGATTCTGTGGGTCCCCTATGATGTCTGACTAGCAAAGTGAATGTGTGAAAAAGGTGATGAGAGCAATAAATGAACAAGAGACTTGTATAATTTGGACCTTCACAATATATCTCACAATTTCATGTAATCAAATGAGCATCATACATAAATCAACTAAACATAAGCATACATGTGGGTAGGTGGATTTTGTTCACGTGGGAGAACAAAGAAAACAAATTCTTGTATCCTAAAAATACATATCGTCCTTCCTCTCAAATAGCACTGGACCTTCCAAGAGCACTCAACATTGGGGTCTGAAGCCACTAGAAGAGGAAATAGTGAAGGATGAAACAATTAGTTATAATGAGGGGTAGAGGGTGCATATCCAAAAAGAGTTGGCGATGTTTCCCAATAGCCACACAAAATCTGATCAAGGTGCAATTGCAGCCCACAATTTCCATCTGGGTAGATGTCCTAAATTTGGCCACTAGGTACCTCGGTCAAAGTGCAACATTTCGATTTTCGGCCTCAGAAATGGGTCACGGGATGGATCCCTTCCAAGAGTTGGGTGACTCAAGGGGGGATGCGTAGAACAACCAGACCTCGGCCTTCAACACTTCACTGGTATCTCCCTACCTTATGGTGTTAGGAACACTTGACTTGGAGGATTTAAAAGTTCCCTATTTGTCAACATCTAATGTTTGAAAAATGTGAGAATCAGATAACGGGGGGTTATTTGGATGCCTACCCCCGATATCCTACCTAGACTAAAAAAATTCTTTTGGCACCTCCTGTGGAGGAAAACTTAGTGTGTTTTTTGAAAAAAATTAAATGTGGTGGGTTGAGATATTGAGGGTGTGAACCAATCTCGTTTGAATTAAGTGGGTGTGGATAATTTCTTCAAGAAATAGTGGGACATTTTAAAATTCTTTCCGTGAAGACCTACTTCAACCTCCACAATTCAAGATGAAATTATGTGAGTGAGGAGTGACTTTGTGTGTGAGAAAGTGATAAAATGTGCCAAATTTTAATATGTTAGGTGTAACTTTGCAACACGTGGACTTCCCTGTGGTCCTTACAAATCTTGGTTACTTATGTTACTATATGTCATTGGTACAACATTGCGGAATTTTAAAATCCCTAAAGAACTAGCATGTGGACATATGGGTTCTTACCAATCCTTTAAACTCCTTAATGTTGTTTACACTAAGAAAACTTCGAAAAACTATCCTAGATTGCAAGCATGTGTGCATGTATGGGCCTGTTACTTTGATCTTTAAACT
>ML840309.1:42133-52901 GCA_009831015.1 Picea engelmannii | reverse complement strand
CTCTCTCTCTCTCTCTTCCACCATCCCTCCCTCTCCCTCACTCACCCACTCTTTCTCCCACTCCATCACTATTCACATAACTAGTAAGGTCTTGGGAAAAATTAATTTGACATTCATTACATTCATCCCCAAGTCATATTTCCTTTTGTTCTTTGATGAATTTAATTATATTGTTGGCGGGTTGAAGACCTAGGGTTCCTCAATATTTGACCAACAAAAACCTAAGGCATCAATATATTCTATCTTCAGTCGAGGACCAAAGAATGTCTCAACCAAGACACCATGAGAATCAAAGAGACCATTTAGTGTTGTTTCATATGTGAAGGGATAGTGCATACAAGGAAACCTATTGGGTGTACATTCATTCATTCATTCACAATGGCACACAAAGGAATAATCATTATCCATTAACACCAATATCCTTTCAACTCATAATACACATAGCATATTGTAGAGAGGAAAGGAATTTCTATTATATTCATTAGCTTCCAAAATGGATAGAGAGACATACTCATATGACACAAAATTGTGTTATGTTCTCTAGTTCATTCAACCGTCATTACATTCCACTATGTTATGTGAATTTTTCTCTTTTATTCCTTCCTACAAAAATATGACTCTATTAGAGACTCTTACAAAAATCATACAAAACTTTGACAAAAATGGACATGGAACTCTCTCTTTTTGTTCGATTCGACTCTCTGTCATAGGCATGCATTCTCTCTTTCAATGCTCTGTTATGTTCATACTTACTCTACTGACTATTTTTCTCAACACCTATGCTCCACTCTCTTGAGTGAATTCCATATTCGCACACTTTTCTTGCACGCATGCAGCCCCCAAATATTCCTAGAGCATGGAAATCCTAACTAACTTTCCAGCTCATCCATACCCTTTCCCACAACCATTTAGGTCATTATAGTGCTCAAATACAAAATATTCCAAAAGATACACTCAAATTTGTTGCATGTGATCTTATTGATTCCTTGAGCACAATGAAAAACTGGGTTGGTGCGTGTAATATTCCTTTGGTCGACATTATTGTTGATCCTTCCTTGCATCATGCAATGTATCTTCATGGGAGCATAGGGAACTTCCAAAAAACCTTGGGTGAAAATAGACCCCTGAAACTATTAGTTCACTCATCCTCAAGCTAACAATGGTTATTCATGACTTGATAGAAGCATTTAATGACACCGTCATTAGGAATTCCTGGATGAATTACTGGAATTGGCTATAAACTTCATTAAAACTATCCTGCATCCTCTATGTGAGTTGGAAAACCTCATCCACGTCAATTTTTGTAACCTCTAGGGACTAAACGTTAATATTCTCCATATTTTATAACATAGGGAATGTCGCTACATGTGTCATTGTGAGTTGATTGTAATATTTTTGGTCATTTCCAGTCACGTCATTGGCGATGTCGAAAATAGTATGTTGTTTAGACCAGGTTGCAATAATATCTTGATTTTTGTTGGTAATCACTGTCATTGTTTCTTGTCCCTCACGTGGAGGTAAGGACTATAGTGCACTCTTTTGTTCTTTAACTTATACTTCTGTACTGTAGATATGTTCATCAATGGAACTAATTTCAAGTGTATTCTAGAGGTGAGTCCAGAGTGTGAATCTATACTCAATCAGACCCGTGAAATATTGTATGCGTGTCTCTCCCTTTTGGAGTGCTTCCTCAAACAAAAAAATATTTTGTTGAAACTATTGGTTATTTTAGGTAGGCCACTTGAGCTTCTCATGAAGCTCAATATTTTGTGTCTCTAATATCTCGATGCAGTCCTTGACTACATGAATTTTTTAGGCATAGGAAGGTATGGTTGATCAACCCTTGACATGGACACTTGTGAATAAGCATCATCCATAGTGCTAAGGATATCTTTGTTAATTGTGATCATTATTTTGTGTTGTGGTTTACTTTATCATGCGTGCTAACCTCCAAAATATGAAGTACTTTGAGTTCCTGACATGGATCCTCTACTTATTGTCACACATGTGCTTTTTATTGATGTTTCAGTTGAGTTTCCTTGTGCACAATGAATTCTTACTCTTGCTACTATTATAGTTATACATGTGACTTACTGAGGGCCCTATGGCTATGTTTGAGCTCCATCGTGATGGTAGTCATAATATTTTGTAGGTCCTATATAGGAACCTCTACTAGTAAAATTGGCATTGGCCGAGTCAAAATACACAATGGCCAAATGGTTGACCCACAATTCTCTCCTCTAACTTGTGCCACTGAATTCATTGATTTGTTTCTCTTGAGGGGGTGAACTAAGTAGACAAGCAATTGATAATTTTCGACATAGGTTGTTGAATTTTCCCAACATATATTTTTGAAATACTTGTTGCATCATTATTTTTCCTGTAATTTCCCCAACCAAATTCAAGATAGTCATAATGAC
Organism: Picea engelmannii; assembly: GCA_009831015.1. NCBI lineage: Eukaryota > Viridiplantae > Streptophyta > Pinopsida > Pinales > Pinaceae > Picea > Picea engelmannii. The sequence continues at coordinate 50,481 of ML840309.1, read as the reverse complement.
GTCAACCTGCCTCGATGGCACAGACGCTCTCACCAGGACCTTCAACAACGTGGCCCGAAGAGTTAACAACTCTTCCGACTCCCTCGGGCGTCTTCTACCCACAGTACACTTCTCGGCGATCTCCCTTTCACCAATCAGGAAATCAGGTTTCGCGGACTTGCGAACCTTGTGTGCACCTCCCGTGCAATATAAAACTCCGAATCCCGATCCCTGATGTCAACAGTCAACACTTCTATGTATCAGAGATTTCCCTATCGGGAATTTGGTAGATGAAAGGTGGTGATTTTCTTACCTTTCAAAATCCCGAACTTCGATGTGCGATGCCACGTGCTATCCTCCGCTCCGTCTCCGTGGGACCCGTCGCAACTCGGGCTTCGATGTTTCTCCATATTCCCTTCGAATTTGAAAATGCCAAAGTGCCGAGTCCCAACTCCTCGGGATCTCGTGCCACCTGTCCCTCCGATGATCGATGGCTCCGATTAAATCGGGAAATCGCAACTCGCGATTTTGACGTGCATGCAACTCTTGCACTTACCAACCCCGATATGCCGATATTCGATGGCAAATGGATTCTCTCGTGCACCTGCGAGTTAACCCCCTCGCAACTCCTCCACGATCTGACGGTTTGCGGGATTTTGTGACTCTCCACAACCAATTCAAGTCGTCGATTCTCTTCCTCTTGAAGAGTTCTCCGCTTCACCAGCTTTGTCCTTTGCAACTAAAGCAAATATACTATCCCGCCTGAGCTTGTACCAACTCGGACTCCTCTAGAGTGTTTGCGCACACTCCCTGTGCTCAACCTTCAACTACTCTCAACAGTACTTGAAGTCTTCCAGGTTCTGTTCCTTCACCGTCACAGCAACCCCGACCTTTCTTTTCTCAGGCTTGATCCTGAGACTTCAATCCAACTTGCACTTCACCTGCACGGCTCGAATATCCCAACACAACTCTGGTCGATGAGAATAAGAGCTTCACTATTGAACCTCCTCGACGCACTCTATGCGGAGGAATTCGACTGCACTCTATGCAGGAATCTCCTGGTTCGAACAGTGAAACAATTTGTAACTTATTACCTCATTCTCTCAGGTTTCGAACCTGATATGCAATCACATATGCAGCATATAGAAGATAAGCATAAAAAGAAGCAAGTATGCAACAACATAATATCAACAACACACAGAGATCAAACACATCCATGGAATTGAATCAAAGCTTTCCTATTAATTCAATGTCTGTACATGGGCTTCTTTACAAGCTCTTCCTGCTCTGCTCTCCCTTGCTCCTGTATGAATGAGAATGATGATCCCCTCTCAATGCAAATGCTGAATCATTACAATGTTACAAAGGAGGGTGCCTATATTCCGTTTTCCCTCTCGAAAGCAAAACTGTCTAATATACAGTTAATTCCTATCTAACAGCATTAAAAATATTAAATGCCTTCCTATCTATATTACAATACAAGTGCGCTTCATATGAATTCTTTCATTCAAATGACAGTGCAACAATCTTTTCAAAGTAATTCAAAAATGTATGTGCTGGCGCTGTCTAGCTGTTCTTCTCTTTCCACGCGCTAGCTCGCTTGATGAAGTCGTAGATGCTCCTGCATCATACTCCTCGGCTCAAAAGATTTCATGGGCTCCTGTCCATGAGCTCCTGCACACTATGCCCATGCTTTTGTATCACTGCCTCTGTTTCCCAGCTGGCATCCTCCACTGGGTGGTTCCTCCATTTCACCAGGTATTCAAAATACTGCTTTCTCCTAGTCTTCCTGCCTACTCTCTTGTCCAGTATGCACTCCATCTGAGGTTTCTGCGCAACTGGCAATTGCTTCTGCCACTGGATCACTGGTTCTTCAACACTTCTAGCTCCTACATCTTCGGCCTTATATGGGTATAGGTCCGAGACATTAAATATCGGGGATATCCCAATGCCCTCTGGAAACTCAAGTTCATATGCATTTTCCCCGAATTTCTTCAGGATTCTACACGGCCCAATTTTCTTCATCTTGAGCTTGTTATATGTCCCCCTGGGGAATATTTCTTTTCTCAAGTGCGCCAGAACCATGTCCCCAACTTCGAACTGAAGCTGCCTCTTTCTTTGATCGGCTCTGCGCTTATATTCCTGATTCACCTTCTGCAGTCATTGCTTCACCTCCGCGTGAAGTTCCTGCATTGCTTCAGCGAATTCTTCAGCCCTCGCGCTGCTAGTCTCAGCCTGTTCTGACTCCCTAAGCTCAGAAACTCCTCTGGGCTGTGTCCCATACAAAATCTGAAATGGGCTCTTACCTGTACTCCGATTCACCGAATCGTTGTATGCGAATTCTGCCTGTGGTAGGATCTGATCCCAACTGTTGTGATGCTCCGTCACTAGGCTCCTCAACAGATCTCCCAAGATTCTGTTGACTACTTCAGTCTGTCCGTCTGTCTGTGGATGGTAAGTAGAACTGAATGCCAAGCCAGTCCCTAGCTTCTTCCATAGTGTCCTCTAAAAATGACCTATGAATTTCGTGTCCCGATCCGAGACTATGCTCCTCAGCAATCCATGCAACCTGACAATTTCTCTGAAAAACAAATTTGCGATGTGCATGGCATCGCTGGTCTTATGAAACGGTATGAAATGTGCCATATTCGATAACCTGTCCACCACCAAAAAAATGGAATCAAATCCTCGTTGTGTTCTCGGTAACCCTAACACAAAATCCATACTGATCGCCTCCCATGGCCTCTTAGGTATGGGCAATGGCTGATAAAACCCCGTGTCCTGCTTTCGGCCCTTTTCATGTTGACATATCCGACACCTGTCAACAAACCATTTAACATCTGCATGCATGCCAGGCCAATAATAAGATTCGCCCAGCTTGGTGAATGTCTTGTCATGTCTGAAATGACTTGCTAATCCTCCACTGTGCTTTTCTTTCACCAAATTCTCTCTAATAGAGAAATCTGGAATGCACAATTGATTTCCTTTGAAAAGCAATCCATCCTGGACCAGGTAGTCAATCCATGGAATCCAATCCTTGAGAACTGGGTTCTCGGCCACCTCGTATGCCTCGCCAAAGTCTGCGTCACTTGCATACATATCTTTCAGGTTTTCAAACCCCAAGGTATTGACCCTGAATTCCTGCAGCAATAAACACTTTCTTCTCAAGGCGTCAGCTACCTTGTTAGCAGTCCCCGAAATGTGTTTTATCACAAATGTAAAATTCTGCATGTATTCCACCCACTTCGCATGTTTTTGATTCAGCTTCTCCTGTTGACTCACGAACTGCAATGCGTGATTATCACTGTATAGAACAAATTCCTTGGGTATGAGATAATGCCTCCACTTTTTCAATGCATGTATGATGGCATAGAAATCCTTATCATACGTGGAGTATTTCAACTTGGCATCATCCAGCTTCTCACTGTAATATGCCACAGGTCTATCATCCTAGCTTAAAACCCCTCCAACAGCATACCCACTGGCGTCACACTTCACTTGGAAGGTTTTCTGAAAATCCGGCAGAACCAGAATTGGCTGCTCAGTAATCTTCCGCTTCAACAGATTGAAGCTCCGTTCAACCTCTGCTGTCCAATGGAAAACCTTATGCCGCTTTTTCACAGTGTCCATCATTGCGGCGCTAATTCCACTGAAGTTTCGAATGAACTTCCTATAGAAACTAGCCAGTCCATGGAAGCTTCTCACCTCGAACACATTTCTCGGCGATGGCCAAGTCCTGATTACTTCAACCTTCTCAGGATCCATCTTCAGTTCATTTGCCGAAATCACAAAACCCAGATAAATGAGTTCTGTCTGCATGAAGGAACACTTCTACAAATTAATCAACAGCTTCTCCTGCTGTAACCTTCTCATCACAATGGCCAAATGCCTCAAGTGTTCAGTCTTGGTTTTACTGAAAATCAGTATATCATCCAGGTACACCACCACAAATTGGCCAATGAATTCCCGTAGGACTTCATTCACCAGCCACATAAAAGTGCTTGGCGCGTTTTTCAAACCAAACGGCAGGACCAACCATTCGTACAAACCCTCATTTGTTTTGAATGTTGTTTTCCACTCATCTCCCTCTCTCATCCGGATCTGATGATATCCGCTCTTGAGATCTATCTTTGAAAAATAATTTTCCCCACTTAGGTAATCCATCAAGTCGTCCATTCTCGGCAGTGGAAACCTGTACCTGATGGTAATTTTATTAATCGCCCTGGAGTCTGTACACATCCTCCAGCCTCCATCCTTCTTCGGACTCAGTACTGTTGGCACAACACACGGACTGAGACTCTCTCTGACCAGTCCTTTATCCTGCAGATCCTGTACCTGCCTTTTGACTTCCTCATTCTCCTGAGGTGTCAACCTGTACACTGCCTTATTTGGAAAAATTGCTCTGGGTATGAGGTCAATGTGGTGACTCACACTCCACATCGGTGGCAACGAACGAGGTAGTTCGTCCATGATGATATCAGCGAACTCTCCCAGCAGTTCCTGAATCTCCTCTGGCAAGTCGTCCACTCTTGTGCTTGTCAGGACAATTCTCGGCTTCCTAACAACAAAGAACTGTGGATCCTCATCCTTCTCTAGCTCTGTGAGAAGCTCTTTCCCACTCATAAGAAGTATCATGCTGGTTACTTCCGACTCCACCTTCTTATCCTTCCCTGGGAGCAATGTATGTGTTTTCCCATCCTTCTCCAAGGTATATGTGTTCATTCTCCCATCATGAACAACATTTCTGTCAAACTGCCATGGTCTTCCCAATAATACATGACAGACATCCATGGGAATGACATCACATAGAATTTCATCCCTATATTCACCCATTTTAAAATTAACCAAGCATTGTTTTGTAACACATACCTGGTGTCCTTTTTGCAGCCATGTCACTTTGTATGGATTTGGGTGTTTGTTCATTTTCAGCTCCAGCTTCTCCACCATCTCGGTCGAAACGAGATAGTCGGTGCTCCCACTGTCCACTATAACCTTGCATTTCCAGCCCTTAGTCTTGCAAGTCGTTCTGAACAGTCGACATCTTTGAGTTGTGTCCTCCACCTCTTTCTTAGGTTTCAAAAGGACCTTATGCACTGTCAGTGACTTCCCACTTCCAGTGTCTTCATCCTCCACGTCATGCCTCTGCACCTCAACGACGTGAGCTTTTCCCCTATCCATCTTCCTATCTGGACAGTCTACGGATTTGTGACCGTCTTTACCACACGTGAAACATGTGATAATTCCTCCACAGCCCCTTCCTCTACCTCGGGTACGAGGAAATGTATTGGCATCAGCGTAATCTCCTTGCTGATCTGTTTGTTGTCTCCTTGGCTCAACAATTTGCTGCCTCTGCTGTGAGGTTCCACCTCTTTCAGCTTTTCCCTGAGGCTTCTTCCAATCCTCCTTGGGATTTTGAAAGTTTTTCTGGGCAATCGCTTTGCCTCTAGGCTGGCTTCTGCCTCGCCCTCGCTGTCCCTGCTTACGGTTCAGCTTCTCTTCGGCTTTTAGAGCCATCCGGTACGCATCCTCAACTGTTCGGATGGTGACCATGCTCAATTCATCCTGGATGTCATACCTGAGACCATTCAGGTATCTTGCTACCTTTTCGTCATCACTCTCCCGATGACCAACTCGAATGTTGAGCCTGTAAAATTCCTCGGTGTACTCCTTCACCGTCATCATCTTTTGTCTCAGGTTTTGCATGCGCCTGAACAGAGTGATCTCGTAATCCCTCGGAATAAACTTCGCCTTCATCTTGGCGATCATCTCATCCCAACTTTTGATCTTCTGTTTACCTTTGGAACGCCTGTCCGTCTGCAGCTCGTCCCACCATAAAGCTGCATGTCCCTTCAGCTTCGTGAAGGCATGCGTTACCTTCTTGTCCTCTTCAATGTCTTCGTAATCGAAGTAGGTGTCGAGTGCTCGGATCCAATCCAACAACTCTTCTGCATTTAGACTTCCCTCATAGACGGGAATGTCCATCTTTGTCTTTGAGATCATCCTTGAAATAGCTCTGATCAACCACTCGGTTGAAGCATCTTCTGCTGAGACCTCTTCGGCGTCGTGTCCAGCTTCCTCTTCAACCTCGAAATTGCCGAACTCTGCTGTACCAGCTCCACGCCTCTGCGTGGTCTCCATCTCTTCGAGTCTCACCCTGAGATCTCGTATTTGGCGTTCCACTTCTGGATTCCCTGCCGGCCTACCCCTTCTTTGGGCATCCCTATCCTCACGATCAGGTGACTGCCTTTCTCTTCTGGGCGGCATTATGTCTCCTCTGTCTTTGCTTCAGAAAGCAAAGGTACTCCCGCTCTGATACCACTTGACGGCAACCTGCCTCGACGGCACAATCACTCTCACCAGGACCTTCAACAACGCGGCCCAAAGAGTTAACAACTCTTCCAACTCCCTCGGGAGTCTTCTACCCATAGTACACTTCTCAGCGATCTCCCTTTCACCAATCAGGAAATCGTGTTTCACGAACTTGTGAACCTTGTGTGCACCTCCCATGCAATATGAAACTCTGAATCCTGATCCCCGATGTCAACGGTCAACACTTCTGTGTATCGGGGATTTCCCTATCGGGAATTCGACAAATGAAAGGTGGTGATTTTCTTACCTTTCAAAACCCCGAACTCCGATGTGCGACGCCACGTGCTGTCCTCTGCTCCGTTTCCATGGGACGCGTCGCAACTCGAGCTTCACTGTTTCTCCGTATTCCCTTCAACTTCGAAAATGCTGAAGTGCCGAGTCCCGACTCCTCGGGATCTCGTGCCACCTGTCCCTCCGATGATCGATGGCTCTAATTAAATCGAGAAATCGCAACTCATGATTTCGACGTGCATCCAACTCTTGCACTTACCAACCCTGATATGCCGATATTCGATGGCAAATGGATTCTCCCGTGCGCCTGCGAGTTAACCCCCTCACAACTCCTCCGCGATCTGACAGTCTGCGGGATTCCGTGACTCTCCACAACCAATTCAAGTTGTCGATTCTCTTCCTCTTGAAGATTTCTCCACTTCACCAGCTTCGTCCTGTGCAACTGAAGCAAAGATACTATCCCTCCTGAGCTTGTACCAACTCAGACTCCTCCAGAGTGTTTGCGCACACTCCCTGTGCTCAACCTTCAACTACTCTCAATAGTACTTGAAGTCTTCCAGGTTCTGTGCCTTCACCGTCATAGCAACCCCAGCCTTTCTTTTCTCAGGCTTGCTCCTGAGACTTCAATCCGACCTGCACTTCACCTGCACGGCTCGAATATCCCAACACAACTCTGGTCGACGAGAATAAGAGCTTCACTATTGAACCTCCTCAACGCACTCTATGCGGAGGAATTCGACTGCACTCTATGCAGGAATCTCCTGGTTCGAACAGTGAAACAATTTGGAACTTATTACCTCATTCTCTCAGGTTTCGAACCTGACATGCAATCACATATGAAGCATATAGAAGATAAGCATAAAAAGAATCAAGTATGCAACAGCATAATATCAACAACACACAGAGATCAAACACATCCATGGAATTGAATCAAAGCTTTCCTATTAATTCAATGTCTGTACATGGGCTTCTTTACAAGCTCTTCCTGCTCTGCTCTCCCTTGCTCCTGTATGAATGAGAATGATGATCCCCTCTCAATGAAAATGCTGAATCATTACAATGTTACAAAGGAGGGTGCCTATATTCCGTTTTGCCTCTCGAAAGAAAAACTGTCTAATCTACAGTTAATTCCTATCTAACAACATTAAAACTATTAAATGCCTTCCTATCTATATTACAATACAAGTGTGCTTCATATGAATGCTTTCATTCAAACAACGACTCAACCATCTTCTCAAAATAATTCAAAAATGTATGTACTGGCGTTGTCTAGTTGTTCTTCTCTTTCCACGCACTAGCTCGCTTGATGAAGTCGTAGATGCTCCTGCATCACATAATCGTTGGCCCTATTTGTGTTAGTAGGGTATATGTATCAGACCTTTCTCTTGTGGTCATCCACCAATGCTTTCTAGGAACTTGACCAGATGTTATGTTGTGATGTTTGGATGGTGTGTGGACTTCCTCCTCAATGGTAGTAAACTCCGGTAGGGAAGATGGCATGTTCTCTTCATCCATTTTGGGATATAAAGTGATTAGGGCTGACCCTTGTGTCGCTAACGATCGTTTCCTCTTGCAAGCCCTGTCATGGTCATTCTTAGAGTCCTCATTAGTTTGGGGTTTCTCATGTGAAAACTGTATGAATTTGTCTTTGGAGGTATCAAAATTTTGTTTCTTAGATCCTAAGGCCTATTATTTATGTTGGGATTCACTTGTGGCCCTTTTCTTTTGTTGGTTTTTCTTCATCCTAGTTTTTACTTGTGCTTGCTCAT
>ML840307.1:27808-42035 GCA_009831015.1 Picea engelmannii | reverse complement strand
CTCCCCCAAATCTTGGCCATTGATGCTGCTATTAACCAATGCACTGACTGTCTCAAACTACAACTTGTACAATTTTTTCCTTCTCACACCCAACACTTTTCCCATGCTAGAGTTGGAGCCTTTTGGATGTATAAACACTTTTCGATCCCGAAAAGTGACCACATACCCTGTATCTTCTAAGGATGAAACATAAATCAAATTCTTAGGAACATACAAAACATCATTAATTGACAAAGGCTTACTAAACTCCCTCTGAAACCTCATGGTCCCACTGCCTGCTGGCATGTACTTGGCATTATCACCAAGTTCAATATGGTAATCTTCACTATGCTCCCTTAAGTTGCTGAAGTACTCACACACCTTTGTCATGTGGCATGAAGAACCACTATTAATGTACCATGTACCAATGACCATGGAGCTAGATAGGCACGCTATGAGTAAAAACTCATCCACAAATTTGGCTGCAAATGCATTCATATAAACTGTAGCAACCATTTGCTTCTTAGGTTTTCCCTTCTTCTTGTTGTGACATTGGCTAGCTAAATGTCCAAGCTGATGGAAAGCAAAGCATTTGAACTTGATGGTGTCAAAATTCTTCTTGCTACCTTGTTTTGTAGAAGTTCCTTCAGATGAACTCTTCTTTCTCTTACCCTTGCTCTTTGATGCCAAAGCAAGGTTCTCTTCATCTTCAGATTTCTTTTTCTGCTCTCCACATTGAGACCCCTTCAAGATATATTCCTGAGTAAAACCATCCCACAGTCTCTCCCACGTGGTAAAATTCTCATGACCCACTATGCACTTGACAAACACATCCCATTGTTTTTCAAATCCATTTAAGGAAATGAATACCAACTCTTCTCCTGGAACAATATCCTCCACTGCTGCTAGATCATCCTTTACTTGGGAGAGCTTAGTGAGGTAGGATCCCACACTTTCACCCTTGTCCATATTAGTTCCATGCAACTTGTCTCCGAGAGCCATATTCCGGTTTTGTTTGTCACTTTGATATATCTTAGTCAGGGCATTCCACATTTCTTTTGTTGTCTTCTTCTTGACTAGATGTTGAATAAGGTGGTCCTTGACACCACCCAACAAAATCATTTGTGCCCTGGATTATTTCACCTCATGCACATCCAAGGCAATTGGATCATGGATTGGAACAAGGACTATTGTGCTGACAAATGCCCACAACTTTTTCTCCTTGAGCACAACTGCTATCCTAACCTTCCATTGAAGATAGTTTGAGGCCCCCTCAAGCCTATCCTCATACCTCATGCTAGTAGCCACAAAAAATTTAATTATGGACTACTTGAACCTTCTAGAAAACTTCAAAAATGTCCCTCAGACTTGAACATCTAACATGTGTGCAACACTCAAAATTTCCTTAGAGGCAGAGCCTTGATACCATGTTAAACTTATAATACCCAACAAATGATTAAACAACCAATAATATTCAACACAAAAATTATTTAAAACAAAAATAAAAATTGAAGCATGATGATTTAACACAAATGAGTATGTAACACATGCATGCGTAGTGGAGATAAAAAAATTCATCACACACATACATAGGAGATTATCCTGGAAACCCTAGTGTGGGGAAAGCCAACAAAGGAATGGATTTTCTTGAGGCTTCAAAGGTAAAATAGTTACAATAGAAATAAATAGATTTTTTTACATATTAGAAATGCTCCACTTCATTAGTGTACATACCAATAGACTTAGTTGTTCAAGGCTACTATTGTACGACCCAATTTGCTTTCTTTGGTGGCTGTAAATCGACCCTTCCGATAGGTGCAACTTTTCCCTAGATTTGACCCTCTTATGCAATATCTATATGACCCATAATCAGCCCCTTCCAGTTGCTGGTGTATGCCCTATCTCACAACCACACTTTGCTATATTGTACAACCCAGTTTGTGGACTTTTCTTGCTTCCAGGTGATCTAGGAGGATCTAAAATGCTTAGAGAGAACCAAGAGGATCTAGAAATGCTCAAAATTTGATTGTTTCAAATGTTCTAAAAAATGAATTCATTGCATACAGCTCGATGATAGCTTTCCAACGACACAAAGATCACCTCAAATAAAGTTCTTATGAAAAATTTATGGCCAATCAAAGTTTTGGTCAAACAAGGTCAAAAGTCAAAGGGACAAAAAGGGGGTGACACATGGAACCACTGAAAGGGTGACACATGGAACGACCGTAAAAATCTATATAGTTGAGTTGGAAAGGTGACAAGGCAACCATACAAGCATAGGTGGACCAATTAGATATCGATACGTGGAAAGTCCGTACATGCCTAATTGGTTCAATGAGAGATCGCCACATGGAAGAATCCCATTGGTCTCTAATGGCTATGGTGTATTAAATTTTTTGTGGGTCAACGAGAGTTGAATCACTGACCTCCTGCCCAACGTTACCATGGCTTACCAATATACCAAACCATATGACTTAATCGTCATGTGGAAAATAATATATTTGAAGTGCAATTAAGGTATGGTCGGCTGTAAAAAGGGTGAGGGCTAAGACTCTGACCCTAGGTTCACATGGTATCCAGTGTAACCACGCCGTACATTTGTGCGGGGCTAAAAAAAATTCCAACGAATATAACCAAGTTCCAAAAGGGGATAGATTCGCGGGCTCGAACTCATGACCTCCTCCCCACTATCCTCATGCCTTAACCACTGTTCCAAGGGTGCCCTCTATTTTGGATCTCCAAAAAACTTGTAGTTAATGAATGCCTACCATTGTAGATGGAGGTTAGGGCCCACACCCTATTTAACTAGTGTGTGGACCGAGACATGCGAGAACAAGAGAGTAACATTTCTTAAAATTTTGTGTCAAGTTATGCATGTGTGCATTGAAGTTAGTGCCAAGGAAGGCATCTAGACTTTGGGTTTGCACCGTAATGTTTGCCAAAGGGTTCCTTGAGGAAAGTATATGGTGTTTATACTCATTTTTCTCAGAATTTCGAGAGGAATTCGATGGTGTACTTTGTTTATGAGTACGAGAAATGAGTAAAAAGGTCACTGTAAAAACACAAGCATCTGAACATTAATAAAGCGGTCTCGATTGGAAGTGGAATCAAATACGTAGCCCAAGTTGGGTGAACTTCATTAACACAATTGTGTATGTGAAATATTGTTGTTGTTCTATTTCACTCAATTAATTTTGCAAGTTATTATCATTAAAATGATTTTGGATAGATAAGTAAATTCACATGTTTTATGCAATCAAACAAACGATCATTATTATTTCGTAATTAAGTTAGATGTTTGTGTATTAAAGAATAATTTAACATCTAAAGATATGTTGTATCAAGTTGGTATCAGAGCTGGTTTTGAGAAGAGTTTGCTAGTGAATGCTTACAAGATCCAGATTCAAGCTTGGTAAAGGAAATCTTGCAAGTTATAAGTCAGAAATTCATAGGATATTTTGTAAGAAAGACATGGTTTCTGAAGGAAAGGAAGGAGAATATCCTTCCATGAGATCTGAGGAAATTATGCCTACACTTCGCTCAATGAGGGAAACAATATATGATTTATATCGAAGAGTCCATAAGATTGGGGACAAAGAATATTCGGTAAAAGATGAAGGAGGAGGTGAAGGTGGTGGAACTTCATAACCCTCTTCACCATCATCCTCGTCATCATCTTCTTCTGGTGCTAGTAAACATTCTTCTCATAAGAAGAATCCCTCAAAGAAGTCATCACATAATCATGATTTAACTTTATTGAACTTAGATGTAAATTTTGAACTAGCAATTTATGATGGAGAATTGAACACAGAGAAGTTGGACAATTGAATCAAACAAATAGAGGTATATTGCAGGGTGAAAAATATCTTGGACAACACCGCAAAGATACAATTGGCTACTCTTTTCTTTGGAAACACAAATTTGATATGGTGGGAGAGTTAGACACAAGTTGATCTTGTTCAACAAGGTAAAACAATTTCTTCTTGGGATGAGTTTATTGTTGCAATAAGAAAACAATTTTTTCCCTTGGCTTATGTGCAAACTACAATTATAGAATGGAAACATCTAAGACAAGGAAAAAGGCGAAATGTTCAAGTATATACACATGAATTTAATAAGAAAGCATGATCCTTATTAATTTTTTTATATACTCTTGAAAATATTCTAAAGTATATTGGTGGTATGCATTCATATCTTTGACACACTATATTGATGTTTAACCCTACTAATACCGATGAAGTGTTAGTACAAGATACTCACCTAGAAGCTAGCAAGGGAAAGCATGTGATTGAGGATAAGAAGCCACACAAGTTTGAGAATAAATCGAAAGGAAAATGGAAGAGTAAGAAATCAACTACAGTAAAGAAAGTTGAAAAGTAACGTACATGTCCTCACTACAAAATAAAGGGACATGAGCAAACACAGTGTTGGAAGCTGCATCCATAATTACAACCAAAGAAGTTCCAAGATAAGGGGAAACAAAATACTACTGCATCAACACGACATGATCCAGGATCAGATTTAGGTGATGAAACTAAGATCATGGCAATGGGAAGCAAATGTATATCTACTACTACTCTTTCAGTTCATTTCGCTAAATTGGGAAATGTTCTTGATCAAAAGAAAGGAAGCGATATTTTTCATGTCATAATTATAGTAAAGCATACAAATATAGATACTTTGTTTGATAGTGGGTCTCAATTTAATTTAATATCTGAAGAAATTGTTAAGAAGTTGTGTTTGAATATGACACCTCATAGAAATCCATATCCATTAGGTTGGGTGTGTGATGATACTAATTTGCAGGTGACAAATCGATGTAAGATAAAATTTGCAATTACATATAAGTTCTTTGATGATGTTGAGTTAGATTTCGTACCACTTGAAATTTGTGGCATTTTCTTGGGTAGTCCATATTTATTTGACAGGAAATCTATATTCTATCGCAAGGAGAACACATATCATGTTTTCAAGAAATAGATTGAGTATATTGTCAAAGCTCATCGTATCAAAACTAATGTTTCTTTAGTGAGCACATGACAAATGAAGAGACTTGTAAACACAAGTAAAACCTTTGTTCTCATGGTGGTGAAACATAAAGAAGAATATATATCTGATTCTCTAGCAGGATGTGACCCAGATCATAAACATTAATTGAACAAAATCATTTTTAATTATGATAAGTTATTTCAGGAACCTACAAAGTTTCCTCCTAAGAGGGAGGTTGAACACATGATTTATTTACATCAAGATGATCCTCTTCCTAACATTGGTATGTATAGGTCATCAATGATAGAGAATGCAGAGATAAAGAAGAAAGTTCAGGAGTTGCTTGATAAATGAATCATTAGGCCAAGTTCCTATACATGTGGATCTCCTATTGTATTAATTCCGAATAAAGACATTACATAGATATTATGTATTGATTTTCAAACACTGAACAAGATCATGGTAAAGAACAAATACCCTCTTCCTAGAATTGATGATTTATTGGATCAATTAAGAAATGCTGTTTATTTCATTAAGCTAGACTTGAGAAGTGGTTACCATTAGATCATAATTGCATAAAGTGATATATGGAAAATTTCTTTTAAGACAAAGGGGTTGTTTAAATGGTTCGTTATGCCATTTGGATTATGAAATTCACCTGCAACATTTACGAGGGTAATGAACGATATATTTAGGCATTTTATAGATGATTTTGTCATTGTCTACTTGGATGATATTTTGATCTTTAGTCGAACATGGGAAGATCATATAATGCATGTCAGAACAATTTTTGAACTCTTGAAAAAGGAGAAGTTGTATATAAATATGTCTAAATGTGAGTTTGACAAAAATTCTCTGATATATTTGGGTTATATTGTAGGCGATGGTCAGCTAAAGATAGACCCCTCAAAGGTAGAATTTATTGTAAATTGGCCCAAGTCAAATACTACCACAAAAGTTAGGATCTTCTTAGGAGTAGTACAGTATTGGAGGAAATTCATTGCTAACTTGTCTTTCATAGAATCTCCTCTACATGCGTTGACAAGTGTGAAACACATCTTTCAATGGGGAGGTAAGTAACAAAAATCATTCAAGACATTGAAGGAAAAGATAAGTACTGCACCAGTTATGGCTTTGTTATATTTATAACAACCATTTGAGATTCAAACCAATGAAAGTAGATATGCCATGGAAGCAGTCTTGATGCAACGAGGTAAACCTATATGTTATCATCACAAGACTTTTACTCAAGCAATAATTAAGTATCCAACATATGATAAGGAATTGTATGCATTGGTACAAAGTGTTAAAAAATGGAAGCATTACTTGGGAAATGAGACAATAATTCAGACAAATCATCGACCATTACAATATTTGCAGTCACAGAACAAGCTACAATAGTCACGACATTTTAGATGGATTGGTTTCTTACAACAATTTCATTTGGTTATTAAGTATAAGAAAGGTATTCACAATAAGGTTGCAGATATGTTATGAAGACCAATGATCAATGCATATACAATACTAAAGCATAATTCTTTAGCTCATGAAAGTTATGTTGAACAATATGCTAGGGATGATGATTTTAAATATGTATATATGGATTTAACTCATGGAAATTAACAGTTGGATTATCATATGCATGATAACTTATTATATCATCTCTAAAATATTTGTATACCCAAGGATGAAAGAGAAAATGTAATAAGAGAAGCTCATACATCTCTCATTTTTGGTCACTTTGGGGTAGGTAAGATAGTAGCTTAGTTGAAGATATATTGTTATTGGTCTTGAATGAATGCGACAATTTACAAGTATGTAAAAGGGTGTGTTATGTGTGCCACAAGAAAACCTAGTAACATAAAGTTGGGATTATATATGCCACTTCCAGTACCTTCTCAACCATGGGAAAGTGTGTTTATGAATTTTGTAGGGGTTTTTCGATGTTCAAAACATGTCATGATTATTTATATGTCGTCATGGATAGGTTCAGTAAGATGTTTATTTTAATGCCATGCAAGAAACAAGTCACAATTGAACAAACAACACAATTGTTCTTTGCAAATGTATGGGTTCATTTTGGGTTGCCTAGATATATTATATCTGATCAAAACTCTCGATATTTGGGGAAGTTTTGGTCTCACTTATGGGGGATGATGGACACTAAGTTAAATAAGAGAAAAAATTTTCATTCACAAATAGATGGACATACATAGGTGGTAAATAGGACCGTGGTACATTTGTTACGAGGATACTGCAACAAACATCCTAAGTTATGGGATGAACAATTGCATTATGTACAACATGCTTATAATCGTGCCATGCATTTTTCTACTAAGAGAACTCCTTTTGCTGTATGTTTGGGGTACTTGCCTAAATCACCTATGGAATTTTCTTTCGGAGAAGAAAATAAAGAGGATGAACAAGATGATACAAATAAAGCTAAGTGATTCATTCATAGAATCCAATAGGTACATCAAGCAACGCAAGAACAATTGGGGAAGAGCCAAACCAAGTATAAGACAAGGCATAACATGAAATATCCATGATCCTTGGATCTGGATATTTACTGCTACTATTGGATGTTTTGCTACAGGTATGATAATCTGGGGGTTTCTGGACGCGTTTATTTGGTTTTTAGATGTGTTTGTTTAGTTTTATGTTCTCATGCATAACATGCATGGCATTGTTGGATCCATAAATAATCATTGTATTTTATTAAATAACAACAAATGCTAATACATTGAGATAATTGAAATCAATCTCAGAATGCCTCAATTAGATTGTAACATCAATAAAAATATCCTACAATATCAAGGAAGACAAGTAGAATACCGATCTATAACATCCATCGACATATCTGCAACATGCAAGTCGAATCTACTGCATGCATGGAAGGAATGCTGCATGCAACTGCCAAAACCAATGAAAAAATGAGACCTGATAGTTGTATTCCTTGAAATATGATGAAATCTATTCCCACTAGGTATCCCTCTCCCTAGACAATACATGCAATTCATATCTGCTGCATGTAAAAAGGATATAACTCATATTTGCTACATGCAAGAAGGATATAGCTCATATCTACTGCAATAAGCTCAAATCTACTGCAATAAGCTTGGATCTGCTGCATGCACGAAGGATATAGCTCGATATATGCTACAATAATCTCAAATATTCTGCATGCAAGAAGGATATAGCTCATATATTCTACAATAATCTGGGATCTATTGCATGCAAGAAGGATATGACTCAGATCTGTTGCATGCACTCCATAATACACTTCCAAGATAAATCCACGCTATATCTCTGATCTGAATCTGCTTGAACTCTGGACCTGTAAATGAAGCAAATCCTTAAGGAAGGATCCAATCCTATATTCTCAATCTTGATGAAGAATCTGGGTGATTCTTCCGATGGACTAGGGTGTTCCTCTTAACACCAAAATCTATCAATGGTGGTGGTTTCCTCCAAAAATACACAAAACATGAAGAAAGTCACCTGAATTCTCCTTGGAGGTATAATTCTCAACTCAACTCATGCACAATGTTGAATTATATATAATTTTCTCCTTTATACTCCCCTCCTCATCTAATTTCCCATTCACTTTATTAATTAAGTGACTTTTGTTGATTAAGGTTGGTTGTCATTGATGTCAACCCTTGAGGAAAGCCCGGTAGCACAAAGGTTTGGGTAATGGACCCAAGGTTGTTTGATGACTCATTATTGTCTTGTCATGTTTGATAATAAGTACAAATGGATGAACTCCAAAGTGGTCCCCTTATGGTGAAATCCCTCACAGGAAGACACTTTGCAGATTGAGTTATCCTATAAGTATGTTTAGATAACCCATGCTTATTTGTCGAATAATGAGATGAAGGTCATTGAATTTTTTAGTGAAAGTATCCTATATTGATAATTATTGTCATGCCATTTCCATGGTATGTGGAATTTCACATAACTCCTCACAGTTAGAGAGTTATGGCCATGAGAAATCTGAGAACCCAGGTTTGGGTAATGGACCCAAATTTGTTTGATGGATAACGATACGAGTTTTGATATGTTTTTAGATAATACTATTCTATATGGATAATACATGACATGCCATTTCTGGTGGTATGTGGAATGTCACATAAATCCTCACGGTTTGAGAGTTATGGCCATACGAAGTTGGAGGACCCTCACATGTCATCTAGATGCCCCAAAAGGTCAAAGTAGTCAAAGTGGTTTAAGAGATTTTAGAAGGTAAATAATAAAGTGAAGTGAAGAGTGTACTTTAATTCAAAGTGAATGCAAAATAAATGATTTAAATAATAAATTTATTGGAGAAATTAGAAGTGGGTTAACCCTAAAATAAGGAAAGTGGGCAAAGTGACCTAGAAGATGTTTTTAAGGAAGCTACTTGGAGAGTATAAATAAGAGGCAAGGCTCTCTCATTTTAAACCACACTTGAGCATATTGAATAAATATAGGTGTTTGAGGTAACAAAATTATATCTAACCCAAATTTTTGAGGAAAGGTGAAGAAAATAAGGCCGGAATTCAAGGAAGGATAAATTCATTTGATGATGCTTTCTAAGGTATGTTATTTACAGTTCATCTCACCATTTTCGCAATAATTTTTTTTGTAGAATGATTCAGACCGTGAAATTGATATGCAATTGAGGAAACATATCCAATTATCTTTGGTTAAAAATTAAGCTTATGGGTCGTTTTATTTTTGGATTTACACTCTGTGGAAAATAGGGTTTGTGGCTAGTCCTGAAACTAGTCTAAAACAGGTGTTTCGGGTAAAAACGTCATAACTTATTCATAACAGATCCAAATTGAGTAAGAAAAAATGTGTTGGTTAGAGTACATTTTTTAGTATTCTGCATAACCATTTTAGATGGATTCAATAAATATTCCATGCGGGGCACACTCTACAAGGTCGCTCTCTAGAATAAGACAAAATTCAACAATGTATGCCATTTTTGCTATAACTCTTTTTTTGAGAGGTTCAAAGTAGTGACACCTAGAGGAATTGCATAAAACACACAGAATAAAATTGTATATCAGTTTCAGATCTTTATTCATTACATGTACAAAGTTTTGATTATTTCAAGTTAGGGTTGTTGACTAATCCAAAACTAGTCATGTGAGACTAAAGAAAAGTTTGATGAAAATGCTAGTCTCTTGTTGTTAAAGTTAAGGAAGGTTTGAAGGTATGCAATCATATACATCAGGTCTATTACAGACTTACAAATCATATTTGGATGATGAAATTGATGAGATATTTTGGTTAAGGTACATGTTGGGTACATGGTTGAGACGAGTAGTTGATGAGCTGGCACATACATGAGGTGTATAGTTGATGATGTTGGTACATATTGATGAGTCATAGTTGATGAGTAGTTGACACATGATTCATATATACTTGGTACATGGTTGGATGCACTTGTTTATGCTACAGGTTGATTACAGGTTGTTTGGTATAGGTTGGTGCATAGTTGATGCACTTGTTTATGGTACAGGTTGATTACAGGTTGAGGTACATGTTGATGCATGGTTCGGGTTTATTGGTACATGTTTACAACAATATATATCACAGTGATAGTGTGATAGTGGTTCCATAATTCTACTTCTACTTCAGGGTGGTTGGATGGGGCAAGGACAAGTGGTTGTAGCCACCTTCCGGTTGTAGCCGGAGAACATAGGGGGTTGTAGCTTCCTTCTGGTTGTAGCTAGAGAGTTGGGGAGTTGGAGCTTCCCTCAGATTGTAGCCTGAGAAACTAAGGGGTTGTAGCCTCCTTCCAGTTGCAGTTAGAAAACAAAGGAATTTGGTGCTTCCAATGAATGTAATTCTTCAAGACATATAATAAAAAGCATTTCGTGGTTTTCTCCCACTTTGGGTTTCCACGTAAAACACTGGTGTACTGTGTATGTGTATGATTGTTCATTTGTTCATTGATTATTTACTCTGCAATTATTGGATGATAATGCTACATTGATATAACACTTGGATTATATGGTTAAAACGGATTAAATTTATCTATTATTGATTCACCCCCACTCTTAGTAATCCAACAATTGGTATTAGAGCAGGTTCCTTCAGAAATCAGTTTAACCACTGAAAGGTAGATCATGGAGAGTACTAACTTGTATAAAAATGGAATACCATAGTTTGATGGACAAAATTATGATTTTTGGAGCACAAGGATGAAGACATATATACAGGCACAGGGATTTCAAGTTTGGCAATCAATTGTAGATGGATACACAACACCAACAATTCCACCAACAAATGACAAAGCAGTGAAACTTAGTGAGAATAATTCCAAAGCTACAAATGCACTTTTGAATGGTATCAGTGATACAGTATTCACCAAAGTTGCACATTGTAAATCTGCTAAAGAGATTTGGGACAAGATTCAAAATATTTATGAAGGAGATACAAAAGTCAAAGAAGCAAAGCTTCAAACTTATAGAGGTCAGTTAGAACAACTAAAAATGAAGGAAAATGAGAATATTGCAGCCTACTTCTTACGAGTCGATGAAACAATGAACGCAATCATATGATTGGGAGAAGAAATGGAAGAATCTGTAATTGTTCAAAAGGTACTAAAATATCTTCCTATGAGATTTAACCCTAAGATATCAACACTAGACGAAAGATCAGATCTAAACTCAATAAGCATGGACAAACTGCATGAAATCTATTGATTAAGGTTGGTTTTCATTGATGTCAACCCTTGAAGAAAGCCCCGTAGCATAGAGATTTGGGTAATGAACCCAAGTTTGTTTGATGTAAATATGACTTATTATTGTCTTGTCATGGTTGATAAGAAGTAAAGATGGATGAACTCCAAAGTGGTCCCCTTATGGTGAAAGCCCTCACGAGAAGACGCTTTGTGGAGTGAGAGAACCCATGCTTAATTGTGGAATAATGAGATGAAGGATACATAATTTTTCAGTGAAACTATCCTATATGCATATTTCTTGTCACACCATTTCTGGTGGTATGTGGAACGCCACATAACTCCTCACGGTTAGAGAGTTATGGCCATGTGAAGTTGGAGAACCCAGGTTTGGGTAATGGACCCAAGTTTGTTTGATGGATAATAATATGAGTTTTGATATATTTGCAGGTAATACTATTCTAGATAGATAATACATGTCATGCTATTTCTGGTGGTATGTGGAACACCACATAACTCCTCACGGTTTGAGAGTTATGGCCTTACGAAGTTGGAGGACCCTCATATTTTGGCTTGAAGCCCCAAAAGGTCAAAGTAGTCAAAGTGGTTTAAAATATTTTAGAAGGTAAATAATAAAGTGAAGTGATGAGTGTACTATATTTCAAAGTGAATACAAAATAAATTATTTAAATATTAAATTTAATGGATAAATTAGAAGTGGGTTAACCCTAAAATAAGGAAAGTGGGCAAAGTGACATAAAAGATGTTTTTAAGGAAGCTACTTGGAGAGTATAAATAAGAGACAAGGCTCTCTAATTTTACAACACAATTGAGAATATTAAATATCTATAGGTTTTTGAGGTAACCAAAGGATATCTAAGATGAATTTCTAAGGGAAGGTGAAGAAAAGAAGGCCGAAATTCAAGGAAGGATAAATTCTTTTGATGGTTCTTTCTAAGGTGTGTTATTTACATGTCATCTGACCATTTTCACAATATTTTTTTTTCTAGAATGATTCAAACCGTGAAATTGCTATGAAATTGATGAAACATATCCAAGTATCTACGGTAAAAAAATCATCTTGTGGGTCGTTGTATTTTTGGAGTTACACTCCGTGGAAAATAGGGTTTGTGGCTAGTCCTGAAACTAGTCAAAAACAAGTGTTTCAGGTAAAAACATCATAACATATTCATAACATATCCAAATTTAGTAAGACCAAATGTGTTGGTTATATTACAATCTTTAGTATTTTTTTTAATAGGTTCATATCGATTCAAAAAATATTCCATGCGGGGCATGCTCTACAAGGTTGCTCTCTAGAATAAGACATAATTCAACAAGGTATGCCATTTTTTCTATAAATTATTTTTTGAGAGGTTCCAAGTAGTGACACTTGGAGGAATTGCATAAAACACACTAAAAAACATTGTGCATCAGTTTTAGATCTTTATTCATTACAGGTACAATGTTATTATTATTTCAAGTTAGGGTTGTTGACTAATCCAAAACTAGTCATTTGAGACTAAAGAAAAGTTTGATGAAAATGCTAGTCTCTTTTTGTTAAAGTTAAGGAAGGTTTGCAAGTCTGTGATCATATACACCAGGAATATTACAGAGTTACAAATCATATTTGGATGATGAAATTGATGAGGGCATTTGGTTGAGGTACATGTCGGGTACATGGTTGAGACAAGTAGTTGATGAGTTGACACATACATGAGGTGTATAGTTGATGATGTTGGTACATATTAATGAGTCATAGTTGATGAGTAGTTGATACTTGATTGGTACATACTTGGTACATGGTTGGAGGAACTTGTTAGTAGTATTTTAGACACATGGTTTATGGATGAACACACTTGTATTATTAGAAGCACATATTGATCTTGGTGATGATTATGAGTTGTTGTGTTATGCTTGGTTGATGCACATCTTTGAGAGTTGTCTTGGTGAGTAGATTTGATTTGGTTGATAAAATTGATGAGATAGGTTGTTTGGAAAAGTTGTCGTGACATGTTATTTGTATAGGTTTGGTGCATGGTTGATGCACTTGTTCATGGTACATGTTGGTGCATGGTTGATGCACTTGTTTATGGTACATGTTGGTTACAGCTTGTTTGGTACAGGTTGGTGCATGGTTGATGCACTTGTTTATGGTACATGTTGATTACAGTTTGAGGTACAGGTTGATGCATGGTTCAGGTTATTGTTATAGGTTATTTGGTGCAGGTTGATTGGTACAGGTTTACAACAGTATATCTCACAATGATAGTGTGACAGTGGTTCCATCATTCTACTTATACGTCAGGGTAGTTGGATGGGGCAAGGATAGGTGGTTGTAGCCACCTTCCGGTTGTAGCTAGAGAACATAGGGGGTTGCAACCTCCTTTTGGTTGTAGCCAAAGAATTGGGGAGTTGGAGCTTCCCTCAGGTTGTAGCTTGAGAAACTAGGGGGTTGGAGCTGCCTTCCAGTTGCAGATGGAAAACAAAGGAACTTGGTGCTTCCAATGAATGTAATTCTTCAAGACATATAAGATAAAACATTCTGTGGTTTTCTCCTGATTTGGGTTTCCACGTAAAACA
>ML840307.1:10539-20744 GCA_009831015.1 Picea engelmannii | reverse complement strand
ACTTCAAGATCTACAAAGAAATGGTTGAAAATGAATTGGATTCAAAAATCAAATGCTTGAGATCTGATAATGGAGGAGAATTCACTTCAAAGGAATTTATGGACTACTGCAACAATCATGGAATAAAAAGACAATTCTCCGTTGCTAGGAAACCTCAACATAATGGATTTGTTGAAAGAAAGAACACGATAGTACATGAAATGGCTCGAACAATGCTAATAAATTCAAAATTGACAGATATTTTTTGGACACAAACAGTGCATACAAAATTTCACATTCAAAACAGAGTAATGCTCATAAACAACACTGACAAAACTCCTTATGAGCTATGGGAAGGAAGACCAAAAAATGTGAATCACTTCAGAGTTTTTGGAAGCAAATGCTACATCAAAAGAGAAGATGGAAGAATGAGAAAGTTTGACTCTCGTGTGGACAATGGAGTACTTGTTGGTTACTCAAGTACAAGGAAAACATACAAGTGTTACAATCTGAGATTGAGAAAAATTGTGGAAAGCATCAACCTAACAATTAATGAAACAGGCAGACCAAAATCAAAGGAAGAAGAAAGTGAATCAATGGAACAACCTTCCGAATAAGAAGCAGAAGATGAAAAGGAAGTAGAAGAGGAAGATGAAGAGAATCCGTTAGAAACAAAAGAGAAATTTCAACAAGTGTCTCCAAAGACACCCAATAAACGAATATAGAAGAATCATCCTTCAGATCAGATTATCAGAAACAAAGATGCAGGAGTTGAGACTAGAAGAAGACTCCATTCACCGAAACAAACACACCTAGCACTCTTATCTACAATTGAACCAATTTGTTTATAAGAAGCCAACAAGGATGAATTTTGGAATAAGGCCATGGATGAAGAATTGGATCATATAGAGAAAAATGACACTTAGGAATTGGTTCCAAGACCAAAGAATAAGAATGTGATCGGCAAAAAATAGGTTTTCAGGTAAATTAAATGAAAATGGACAAGTTACAAGGAAAAAAGCTAGATTGGTATGTAAATGATATGCACAAATTGAAGGAATCGACTTTGAAGAGACATTTTCCCCAGTTGCCAGAATGGAAGCAATCTATTTTCTTTTAGCCTATGCATGCTCCAAAAATGTTAAAGTATATCAGATGTACGTAAAATTATCTTTTATGAATGGGGAACTTGAAGAAGAAGTCTTCATTGAACAACCAAAAGGATTTCAGTTGTCAGAGAACACATATATGCGTGTAAATTAAAGAAGGTATTGTATGGTCTAAAATAGGCCCCTAGAGCATGGTACTCCAGAATGGATAAGTATCTGCAGTAGGTAGTGTTAAAAAAAGGAAGTGCAGGCAATAATATCTACATCAAGGTAAGTCAAGGTAATATTTTATTAATTGAAGTTTATGTTGATGATATTATTTTTGGTAGTGATGATGATAGGTTAAGCCAGAAATTTGCAAAAGATATGTAGAATGAATTTGAAATGTCATTACTTGGAGAACTATCCTTCTTTTTGGGACTTCAGATATGTCAAAGCAACCAAAGAATTTTTATTTCTCAAACCAAGTATATCAGAGAAATGCTAAAGAGGTTCGGAATGGAATATTGCAAACTAGTTATCACTCCCATGCAAACCAGTTGCAAGTTGAGAAAAGATGATGATTCAAAGTCTACAGATCAGAGGTAATATAGGTCAATGATTGAAAAGCTACTATATGTGACAACATCCATACCAGATGTAATGCAGGCAGTTGGACATGTGGCATGATTTCAAGCATCACCAAAGGAGTCACATGTGTTAGCAGTGAAGAGGATTTTCAGATATCTCAAAGGAACATAAAAGTTTGGATTATGGTATCCAAAAGGAAAGGATCTATCACTTATTTCCTACACAGATGCTGATTGGGCATGTCGTATTGATGACCGACGAAGCACCAGTGGAGCAACATTCTAGTTGGGTGAGTGTTTAGTATCATGGCTAAGAAAGAAACAATCATCAGTATCTTTATCTACAGCCGAGGCAGAGTATATTGCAGAAACGTCATGCTGTACACAGGTTCTTTGGATGAAACAAACTCTGGCAGATATACAGGTTGACTATGATGAGCCCATTCCAATCTATTGTGATAATACAAGCACCATCAATATCTCGAAGAACCCGGTGATTCACTTCAAGATGAAGCACATTCCAATCAAGTATCACTTTCTATGGGAGAAGGTTGAAGAAAAGAACATCAGAGTTGAGTTTGTGGGCACAAAAGAACAAGTGGAAAACATCTTTACAAAACCACTTCCACGGGAAGCCTTTGAATATCTTCGCCAGAGACTTGGAGTTATTTCTACTCCAAAATGAATTATTTTTTGAATGATTATCTTATATGTCTTAGATGTACATGAGGAAGCACCATAAGAGGACAATTTAGTCACGGGGAAAAACCCAATATGGAAGATACCTTTGCCATTGATGACAAAGGGGAAGAGATTTATCAAATGCAGAGGACAAAGGCATATCAGATGCATAAGACATAGGCATGGTTCTAGGGGGAGAAGATTTATCAGATACAGAGGACAGAGGCATGGTTCCAGGGGGAGCATGAGTGATATGATTTCAATATTTCATCAGAGTGTTTCCATCAATGCCAAAGGGGGAGATTGTTGATTAAGGTTGGTTGTCATTGATGTCAACCCTTGAAGAAATCCTGGTAGAAAAAAGGTCTGGGTAATAGAGACAAGGTTGTTTGATGACTCATTATTGTCTTGTCATGGTTTATAATAAGTATAAATGGATGAACTCCAAAGTGGTCCCCTTATGGTGAAAGCCCCCAAGGGAAGACGCTTTGCAGATTGAGTTATCCTACAAGTATGGTTAGAGAACCCATGCTTATTTGTGGAATAATTAGATGAAGGTTAGTCAATTTTTTAGTGAAACTATCCTATATTGATAATGATTGTCATGCCATTTCCGATGGTATGTGGAATGTCACATAACTCCTCACGGTTAGAGAGTTATGGCCATGAGAAGTTGGAGAACTCAGGTTTGGGTAATGGACCCAAATTTGTTTGATGGATAATGGTATGAGTTTTGACATATTTTTAGGTAATAATATTCTATATGGATATTACATGTCATTCCATTTCTAGTGGTCTGTAGAACGTCACATAACTCCTCACGGTTAGAGAGTTATGGCCGTACGAAGTTGGAGGACCCTCACATGAAATCTAGAAGCCCCAAAAGGTCAAAGTAGTCAAAGTGGTTTAAGAGATTTTAAAAGGTAAATAATAAAGTGAAGTGATGAGTGTACTATAATTCAAAGTGAATACAACATAAATTATTTAAATAATAAATTTAATAGAGAAATTAGAAGTTGGTTAACCCTAAAATAAGGAAAGTGGGCAAAGTGACCTAGAAGATGTTTTTAAGGAATCTATTTGGAGAGTATAAATAAGAGGCAAGGCTCTTTCGTTTTACACCACACTTGAGAATATTGAATATCTATAGGTTTATGAGGTAACCAAATGATATCTAAGCCGAATTTCTGAGGAAAGGTGAAGAAAAGAAGGCCGTAATTCAAGGAAGGATAAAATAATTTGATGATGCTTTCTAAGGTATGTTATTTACAGGTCATCTAATCATTTTAGAAATAACATTTTTTTATAGAATGATTCAGACCATGAAATTGCTATTCCATTGAAGAAACATATCCAAGTATCTGTGGTAAAAAATTTAACATGTGGGTCATTGTATTTTTTGAGTTACACCGTGGAAAATAGGGTTTGTGGCTAGGCTTGAAACTAGTCTAAAACAGGTGTTTCGGGTAAAAACGTCATAACTTCTTCATAAAAGATCCAAATTGTGTAAGACAAAATGTGTTGGTTACAGTAAAAAAATTAGTATTTTTTGTAACTGTTATATATATATTCAATAAATATTCTGTGCGGGGCACGCTCTACATGGTCGCTCTCTAGAATAAGCCAAAATTCAACAAGGTATGCCATTTTTGCTATAACTCTTTTTATGAGAGGTTCAAAGTAGTGAAACCTGGAGGAATTGAATAAAACATACGGAAGAACATTGTGTATCAGTTTTGGATGTTTATTCAATACAAGCATATTTATTATTATTTCAAGTTAGGGTTGTTGACTAATCCAAAACTAGTCATGTGAGACTAAAGAAAAGTTTGATGAAAATGCTAGTCTCTTGTTGTTAAAGTTAAGGAAGGATTGAAGGTATGTGATCATATATATCAGGTCTATTACAAAGTTACAAATCATATTTGGATGATGAAATTGACGAGGGATTTTTGTTAATGTACATGTTGGGTACATGGTTGAGACGAGTAGTTAATGAGATGGCACATAAATGAGGTGTATAGTTGATGATGTTGGTACATATTGTCGAGTCATAGTTGATGAGTAGTTGACACATGATTGATACATACTTGGTACATGGTTGGATGCACTTTTTTATGCTACAGGTTGATTATAGGTTGTTTGGTACAGGTTGGTGCATGGTTGATGCACTTGTTTATGGTACGGGTTGATTATAGGTTGAGGTACAAGTTGATGCATGGTTCAGGTTTATTGGTACAGGTTTACAATGGTATATATTATAGTGATAGTGTGATAGTGGTTCCATCATTCTACTTCTACTTCATGGCGGTTGGGCGGGGCAAGGACATGTAGTTGTAGCCACCTTCCGGTTGTAGTCGGAGAACACAGGGGGTTGTAGCCTCCTTCTGGTTGTAGCTAGAGAGTTGGGGAGTTGGAGCTTCCCTCAAGTTATAGCCTGAGAAACTAGGGGGTTGGAGCCTCCTTCCAGTTGCAGCTGAAAAACAAAGGAAGTTGGTGCTTCCAATGAATGTAATTCTTCAATACATATATGAAAAAACATTCCATGGTTTTCTCTCGCTTTGGGTTTCCACGTAAAACACTGGTGTACTGTGTATCTGTATGATTGTTCATTTGTTCATTGCTTATTTACTCTACATTTATTGGATGATAATGCAACATTGATATAACACGTGGATTATATGGTTAAAAAGGATTAAATTGCTCTATTACCGATTCACCCCCCCTCTCAGTAATCCAACAACGTTTCCCTAAGTTTGGACTTAATAATCACTTAAAACACCCTTTTGCTTCTAATTGCACATTCAATTTGATTAATTAAGTGAATTTCCCTAAGTTGTATCCTAATAATCATTTAAGTCACTCAAAACGCCCTTTTCTCCTTTTTCTCATCTAATTCCACGTTCACTTTAATTAATTAAGTGACTTTTCCTTAGTTTTATCTTTAATTATTATTTTAAGTCACTTAATCACCTTTTTCCACTTTATTAATTAATGTCACTTTCAACTTAGGCTTTTCTGGTAAATGACACTAAATTATTCTTTTATTCCCTTTTTCTCTCGACTACAACCTACGAGAATCAATATAGGTTACTGAGTCTGTCCTCCTGGAGTCATCATTGGGAAAGGGACATTACAATCCTCCCTTCTCGAGATTGCTTGTCCTCAAGCAATTTCATCACAACTTGACGCTCCGTCAAATGAGTCAAGTTGAAACTAAAAATGATACAAGGATCCCAAATGAATCTCCAAAAATGAACACCATGCTGTCGCGACGTGACTCTGGTAATAACCATCTGACCAATGTGCCTATTCTACATCCTCTACTCTAGGGATCCCACACTCAAATACCTGTTGGGACTGAACTTACTTTCATGAATCATGTTAGGGACGTAACCTCCCTAACCCGTCACATAGGTAGAATAATATAATTCAATGTAATAAAGGCCAATATTAATAAGGCCTAGCAATAAGAAAGAATAAATCAAATGTAAGAAGACCTAATAGAAGCTTCCGCTTCTAGAAGGATCTTCCTCTATATTGTTCTTTTGGATATATAGATTTAGTATAAATAGGAATAAAGGACATGCGAATTTTTTTCTTGGATATTATTGTAATAGAGATCTGTTCTGTTGGAGATTTCCCCCTCGAAGAGGCAAGTGAACATTGCTCTCATTAATATAGGTGCTCTTTCTGCTGTTATTCTAGTATTATTATGGTATTGTAATGGTATTGTTCTTTTGGTTATATCATTTTTGTTTTTCCATTACTTGCTAAAATATTTCTGTTCTTCATACTATTTTATATCTGGAATACTACAAGTGGTATCAGAGCACTTTCCTTGCCAGAATTTTGTGGGTTATTTTTTTTTTCAGGGTAGAGACGTATTCTGACGTCTTAAAGCTACAAATATCTGTCATTCCATGCATAAATCCATGGTCATGGAAACATACATGCAAGAACTACAAGTGGTTTTTAAGTGCACATCTGTTGGCCACCCTTGTAACCCCTAATGATACCCCTTCGAGTGATAGCACATTAGACAACACCTGTATACAGATCGACCTAGATATCCTAAACTAAGCGACTGCTTGAATTCTATAGTTCCACCAAGAAAAACACTTGAGAAGATACTCTCTAGTACCTGGGTAGTTGGGTGGTACAACTAAGGGCACAATCTAGCCTCCTTAGTTGGTTCCCTGAGATATTGGGTCGAGTACTACTGTTGGACCCCACATGTATATCAAAGAGCTATAACACAGGGAAAACCCTTGTCTGTAGAAACCTTGAATACCCTAACCCTTGGGATGGAAACAAAAACAACACATACAAGATCCATTAACATGCAATTGTGCCTCCTACATTCTAGTTGCAGAATTACTACACATTTCTTCCTGTTAAGGATTTGGCCATTTCCTCACTGCAGTATTATTCATGCCGGAGTATAACTTTGTAGGAGTAAAAAAAAAATGAGTATAGTGGTCCCACTGACACACTTATTTGGGACATATCCCATTGGGTTTCTCTCTTTTCCCTGATTCTAGTGATACCTATCAATTTTAACCCAAATTTTATCGTGGACCTGACCCTTTTACGACACCCTTATTTTTCCCCTATCCCATTGGATCCCCCTTTTTTACCTGATCATAGTGGTACCTATCATTTTATACCCTTCTTCTTAGTGGTCCCACCAACCTCTCTTGACCCATTGTGTTTTCCCTATACCATTTTCCTACCCATTTTTCCAAATGGACAACACCTTATCCCAAGAACTCAATACATTGGTTTATGACAACCTCCAGAACAAGGAAGACATCAAGAATATAAATTCCAACCTTAGCTCAATCAATTCTGCTATACAGGCCCTCTAGGACCAATGTGCCCACATCAAAGACCTCAAAGACCTCAAAACCACCCTTGAACACTTCATAGACCATTCCCAGAACCCTTCCTCTTCTAAACAACCATCTTATTAGGATGAACATGACTCTTCCCATTACCAAGGTCCTCATAATACCCATTACCAAGGTCCTCATACTACCCACTTTTCTCGCGACCTCCGCCCTCCTAGAATTGAGGTGAACAAATTTTATGGCTCGGATCCTATAAGCTGGGTCACCCAAATAGAACATTATTTCTCTTTGCATGGCATTACTGATGATTTAGCAAAGATTCATTATTGTGTCCTACATTTGGATCTGGAACGATGAAAATGGTGGAAATGGCGAAAAAAGGCCCACCAAGGGTATGTTTCTTGGACACAGTTTGTGGCAGAAATTTACGACCACTTTGACTCTGACACCCACCATATGGGTCATTTGACCAAGTTGAATTAGTCTGGGACAATGGAATAATTTATTTACACATTTTATCTCTTGGATTTTAGAACGGAGGGCATGTCAAATTCTTTCTTCAGGGAATGCTTTAATAGTGGCCTCAAAGATTAAATTCTTTCCCATGTTCTCATGGCATGCTCCCATACTTGGTTGGAAGCTACTCAATGAGCCAAGGAGACACAATAGATTGTATCTTCCCATATCCAAAAAACCTCCTTTCCCCCTCACCCTAAACCCACCAATTATGCCCCTCCCACAACTCCCCTCAAGATCCAAAAATTAACAAGGGATGAAATGGATGAACATCAACTCAAGGGTATTTGTTATAATTGTGATGAAAAATATTTTCCAGGGCACAAGTGTAAGGAACAAAAGATTTTTATGGCTGCGACTAAGGATATTTCTGAAGAAGAGGCTGCTGTTCCACCTGTGGAGGAACTACCACCGCCATCTGATCTAACCCCACCCTTTTATCCACTAGAAGTTTACCTGGTGATTTCAGTTAATTCCCTCACTAGATTCTTTGCTCCTCAGACTCTCAAATTAATTGGTTACAATAAAAATAGGAAAGTCATCATCCTTATGGACAATGGTAGCTATTGAGTCCCTATTTTGACATGTATAATGCCCTATATTACCTTGTATCTAAGCCTTTTTGCCTATGTTATAAGATTATACTTGACTATTTCCTCCCAAACACATACTTAATGACCTTGTTCATGTTCACAAGAGGTAATTGATGATTTAGAGCATGTTTGTTTAACTTTCTTAAATTAATTCGATTAAAGTGTTTTATTTTGTATAGTCCTAATGGTTTGACTCGTGAGAAGCCTATCTAGTACTACCAGTCATCATGCAATCCGGTACCAAATCCATTTCGGTACCCAAGGCAGTTTTGATCCGGTACTATCTGCTCCAAATTCATTTCGGTACCAAGTCGTGCGCTATTCCGGTACTGTCTACTTCGCGTCCATTCCGGTACTCAGATTTGTGATTGTGTGTATTCCGGTACCAAAACCTCTATTTCCAGAATGCGCCAGTTGGACTAGTATGATGGTGTATATTTCGAGAAGACAGTTGAATAGAAGCTCCCAAATCAGTTTTCTAGATTAAGAGAGGCTCCATCGCTCATGCACTTCATGTCATGAGGATGGAGTCAATTCCTAAAAATTCGATGTAAATACAATTGTAAAATCTCTCAAACTGTTTAATGCTTATATATAGATATTGATAGTATTAGCTTACCTTATATAAGGAATGTTGTATAGGTGATAGTGTGTGTGGATAATAAGGAATGTAACAAAGTATGCTATCAGAGCTAGATGATACATATTGTTTCTATGTATGAAGTGAAGGATTGTTGATCCAATTTACTAGTTTAATTAATACAAAAGATCGATTATACAAATTCCTGAGTATGAGTGAAAAGATTTAGTCTATTAATTTCTTAAGAGGTTCCTTGTTGGTTCGGCAAGGGCCCACCACCCCAACCAAGGTAAACCTCCCTGTACATGTTTTGCGTGATTGTGTGAGTATTTTATAGTAGTGTGTGTTAATGATCTTTAATCTATTTTCAGAATTCAACATTGAGTTAATTGTTTTTAGATTGGTGTGAACAATCAGGTGCTAGATCGAATAGATATTTCATTCTCGAATGTTGGAGATGGCCATTTAATTATTTGAAGTGTGAGATTGATATCTTGAGTTTATGATTGCAGTAGATTTAATATATCAAGTAACCAGAAGATTTTATATCTCATCTTCATGCTCTGTAATGAAGTCTCTCAGTTATACTGAATATTCCTTGTACTAGTTTGTTTGAATTGCATGAAGCTGGAATTGATTTTGATTTCAAGAGTGGTTGGAGTTGATTGCTATTTACTGTTTCGATTGCTACAAGAGACAAGCTTCTCAAGTTCATCTCTTTAATTCATGAGCCTGGAATGAATAGACTTGTTCCTCTAGAATAAAATCTTTTGATTGACTGTTTGTGTGAAGAAGTTTCATTATCCGTTTTCTCTTCTAAGTTCAAGGGTGCTTGAAGTATTTAGAAATCTTAGAAACATAGTTTTTTTATGTTATTAATTATTTCCTATATGCAAAAGACCTAGGAAGGTTACCTGTTCTCAACACATATAGTGTAAGAACTCTTTTGATTACGAATACCAGCTTGACATTTAAATGAGTGTAAGATATATATTGAGCATATTTATAAACCAACATTTTGGCACCGTTGCCGAGGAGTTGTAAATTGTAATAGGTAGCACTTTGAGTTTTGATTGGTTTGATGAAGCTTGGATTGGATTTGAGGACAATCTGAGGGCGGATAGAAGACGATAAGATGAGAGGTAAGAACCTACACATCCACTTTGGTGGGGTTGCTCCAAAGTCAGGTTGTCCTCCTACCTTTGATAATTAGGAATCTACATTTTTATTTATTTTATTTGAATTTCTTTTATGAGTAGGTATAGGGATAATAAAGGTACATTTATTTCTACTAAAATTTCAGAAAATCTAGAAAAACAAATAAC